>VZSC01018714.1:350312-373378 GCA_013398225.1 Steatornis caripensis
CAGTGACTTACTCACTTTTTCCTTCGCTGGCGTCTGTCAGGGAAGGATCCAAATACCTCGCGGAACCTCGCGAAAACTGCCCTGAGAGGCGTCCCAGCTCAGAGGGAGATACACGGTCACAGCCTGCTGTGGTCCCGGAGAGCTCAAAGGGTCTCATTTTAGAACCATTATTTATAGAATCACAAGATTATTGACTTTCGTCAGTGTAACCATTTCGTGGCCATAAGTCTTAGATAATTAGTCTTGGCACCTCTCAGATACGTGGGCTGCGACCCATGCAGGAGAAGATTTAGGTACGTTTCCTGGGTAACAGGAGTTCTGGAGATGGTCAGGGAGCGCCTAATCACTTCAACTCACTGTGATTGCAGCAGGAATTCCAGGTGCAGTTAGGGAGTGCCTAATTGTCCCAACTCACTGTGCTCATCCCGGGACAAATAGGTACCGCATTACTTCTTATCTTGGCTCATTGTACCAACAGGCAGGGTCGTAGAGCGCCCAATTATCCCAGCTCTTTGTTCTCATATGCCGCTGAATGATCTGACATTGCAATGTGGCTTGTTAGTAGGGGGGGAGCAGGGTCTACACCACAACAGATCCCAATTGAGTATTAGGTCTGATTAATCATATAACACTTTCTCTTGATGTTTGCAGGTAAACAGCACGTGTTACTAAAATAAACACATTTATTAAGAAGTACATGAAAATACGAGGACATTAAACTGTGGGTAAAATAGAAGAATGGAAAATACTTTTACCACAACAAATACTCAGGATTTAACTATTATAGTCCATTAATGCCTGTTAAAGAGTCATTATGATATACTAAGTAAATACTGTTACTTATAGTATTAACCTTCTGAACTATTAGATGTTACTGTATTGCATGGCATATTCATTCTATTAATTACTGCTACTTATGCAAAGGCTATAAATTGTATTTCCCCTTCAAGTCCTTTTCCTGTGCAGAGGTACAGAAATGTTTTTGTTCTACATACTGAACATACCTTTTATTTATGCCAGAGGAATAAAGACCTTAGCTCTTTATAGGCTCCTTGGCTTAGAATTGAGCTTCTGATAGCTGGTATCTGACCCAAAACACAAGGAAGCAAGCAAGCAAGCAATTATGTTTAGATGATTGATCTCTGTTGAATCACTTGTCTGTACCCTGACGTACAGCTTCACAGTATGAAAAGATGTCAGAAATGTCATGCGATTGTTACTGCTCTGACGTTACCAAGTTATCTAAGGATTATATGCTTGTCCCTTCTGTCCCAGAGCAGGTCAGTATCCCTCGCTCCTAGCTGACCTTGATTCCCAAATTAACTACCTGGCTTAAAATGTTTTGCCTCTAAAGGCAATGTGAATCTGTGCTGAGTAGTAATACTGAATGATGATTCTACTCCTCTGACTTCAGAGGTTATTGTTACCCTTGTACTAGAGATTAAAGTGAACAATCTTCTTACCAATACTTGCCTCTGAAGATGTATAAGGAAAACTTCTAGTCTCTTGAAGCTCTGTCTGAATGTCATCCATGTCACCCATCCAGACAGCGTTGGTCTTTAATTACTACATCATTACTGTGGACCTTTAATTCTTCTTCTCTTTCTTTCTTTTTATTCTGATTTTTTATTATTTTCCTTTTCAAATATTCCCTTCTGCCCTTTACTTTTCCTGTAGAGATTAAGGGATCCTTGAGCAGGTATCATGTCACCTCTTCAGCTGATTGTCTCCATTAACATTCTCCCTCCACTCTTCTGTATTTATTGCTCATCAGTATCTGCTCCTCTTCTAATATTGCTATGCAAAGTGCACCAAATGGCTGTCAATTGTCAACCAAGCCAGAAAGATCTATGTAACCTGGCTCCAAGCATATCTTCTTTGTATATTTGTATTGCACTGCAAGATTCAGGAGGACATGAACACTCCCAGAGTGCAACCTTCCTGCTGTGAAAACTAGTAGCTGTACCAAAGTGCCAGAGCTACTTCTGGCAAGTACAGATGCAAATATACTCCTTGGGATGGGTCCTCTCCCGCATCTCTTCAGGAGAGATGCTCTTTATCTGTTCATTTCACAGGATTTTTAGCTTTTTTTTTCTTTATTATGAATAGGCTGGGAAACCTTGGCTAGTGAGCAGGCACTCACACCTTCAACTAGCATGTCACACCAACCCTTTCGTGTTCCTCAGAAAGTGGACATTCCATGTCCATGAAAATCACCTCCTTAGGGCAATGATGGCACATCTTTTTTACTCTTTATTCTACCTAGACAAAGTCTCTACAGGAACATGATGAAGTTCAACAAGGGCAAGTGTAGCGTCCTGCACCTGGGGAGAAACAACCCCATGCACCAGTACAGGTTGGGGGCTGACCTGCTGGAGAGCAGCTCTGCGGAGAAGGACCTGGGAGTGCTGGTGGACAACAGGCTCACCATGAGCCAGCAATGTGCCCTTGCGGCCCGGAAGGCCAATGGCATCCTAGGGTGCATGAAGAAGACTGTGGCCAGCAGGTCGAGGGAGGTGATCCTCCCCTTCTACTCTGCCCTGGGGAGGACACATCTGGAGCGCTGTGTCCAGTTCTGGGCTCCCCAGTTCAAGAGAGACAGCGAACTACTGGAGAAAGTCTAGTGGAGGGCAACAAAGATGAAGAGGGCACAGGAGCACCTCTCTTATGAGGAAAGGCTGAGAGACCTGGGCCTATTTAGCCTGGAGAAGAGAAGACTGAGAGGGGATCTCATCCATGCTTATCAATATCTAAAGGGAGGGTGTCAAGCGGATGGGGTCAGACTCTTTTCAGTGGTGCCCAGTGACAGGACAAGGGGCAATGGGCACAAACTGGAGCACAGGAAGTTCTACCCGAACATGAGGAAGAACTTCTTTACTGTGAGGGTAACAGAGCACTGGCACAGGCTGCCCAGAGAGGTTGTGGAGTCTCCTTCTCTGGAGATATTCAAAACCCGCCTGGACGTGTTCCTGTGCACCCTGTCATAGGGGCACCTGCTTTAGCAGGGGGGTTGGACCAGATGATCTCCAGAGGTCCCTTCCAACCCATACCATTCTGTGATTCTGTGAACTCAGACCAAAGTTTTATAAAAGTTAATCACAGCTCTCACAGTTCACTATTTTGTCTTCTGTAAATCTTATCCCTTAAGAACCAATGTAGATTTTGATTATGAGCAGAGTCTATACCTTTTATTTATGCAAGATTAAAACATTTCTAAAAATACAGTGGCAGTTTAGCCATAGCAAAAACATTCAGATGCATGTTGGTATCTGTCCAGAAACTGTATTGCTGACTCCATCAACTCATGCTGTAAACTTGACAAAATGGCTGTCACCATGAGTGATTCTACTAGATTCTACCTGAACATCTCCAGCATTAATGTCTGTCTGAGTCTACCATTCTTCATATGCAAAGTAAGCATCTGCAGCTCCAAACACACTGTGCCCTTGTTGAGACATTCAGAGCCTGATTTTTAATATTTTTTCAATATCTAAAAAATATCTCAAAAAAACTAGTACTATGAAAAATATTTCATTCTGCCAGTGTTATTTAATGTGGCTTATAAATTTCTATATTATTTTATTAAAAGTTAAAGTCCAAATACTGTGACCTAGTTATTTTCAACATTATGAACTTTTGTAGGGAAGATAAACACCTGTATTTTATTTCTAGGCTACTTTCAAAGGATGGATGGATATTATGTATGCTGCTGTTGATTCACGAGATGTAAGTGTAAGACTTTCAAAGATCATCTGTTGGTTATATTCTATACTTATATAGAATTTAACCAGCTACACATACAATAGGAATTGTAGTCAGCACCAATACATATTTTTTCCAGATACATTTTGTCTAGAAAGGAACTTTTCTGTAACTTCATGAATCTTAGAATTTGTCGTGGAAAGAATTAATCCCACATTCTCTTTAGCCAAATAAATTAAATTAAATTAACTGGATTTTTTTTTGAAAGCTAATGTTAATTAAAAAACAAAGATGCTTTTTAACCACTTCCTTTGGTAACAATGAGTATGAATTAATTTAAGATTATATAATGTAATTATTACATATTGAAGATATTCATCTCAGTTGATAATTTGTAACTGTGCATTTCATTGTTTCTTTAGGTTGAGCACTTACTTTATCTAGCTATTTAAGTGCAATTAGATTTAAAGTTGAAGATCATCTGATAAATTTTCTAGAAATTATGATTTTATCTTGGCTACAGAACCTAGTACAAAAAAGGGCAACATAGATCATGAACTAGTTCTATACAACCTAGGTTATAGTCACATTACTGATATTTGTCGTCATGCAGTGATATTCGTCTCCCAGAGTAATATATTGTTGTGATTTGAACTGAATCGACAAAAAAGAACCACGTGGCCGCTCTCTCACTCTCCCCGCCACCGGGATGAGGAGAAAATGTAAGGAAACCTGGTGGGTCGAGACAAGGACATGGAGAGTTCACTCATCAGTTATGGTCACGGGCAAAACCAGACTCAACTTCGGGAAAAAATTCAATTTAATCGGTTATCAATCAAAGCAGAGAAGGCTAACGAGACACAAAACGCCAGATCTTAAACCACAAATAAATACCCTTCCCACACCCCTCCCTCCTTCCCAGGCTCGAGTCCCCTCGCTCCCCATGTCTCCCTCTCCTCCCCCCTCAGCGGCGCAGGGGGACGGGGAATGGGGGGTGCAGTCAGTTCACCAGAGATCGTCTCTGCTGCTCCTTCCTCCTCAGGCGGGGAGGGCTCCTCACACACTTCCCCTGCTCCAGCGTGGGATCTCTCCCACAGCAGACAGTCCCTCACAAACCCCTCCAACGTGAGTCTTTCCTATGCACTGCAGTCCCTCAGGAACGCACTGACCCAGCGTGGGCTGCCCATACAGTTGCGGTCTGCTTTGGGAGCAGGCACCTCCTCTGGTGTGGTGTCCTCCACGGGCTGCAGGTCCCTCTGCTCCACCATGGTCCCTCACGGGCTGCAGGTCCCTCTCTGCCTTGCCGTGGTCCTTCACGAGCTGCTCCACCACGATCCTTCGTGGCTGCAGGGGCACAGCCTGCCCTCTCCCCACGTGATGCAGGGGAATCTCTGCTCTGGCCACCTCCTCCCCCTCTTTCCTCAGTGACTCCTGGTATCTGCACAGGTGTTACCCTCACCTCCCCCACCTTCCTCTGCTGCAGGTCTCAACGACCTCTGCTTTGTCCCCTTCTTAAATATGTTATCACAGAGGTGCACCTGTTTTCTCTAAATGGCCCAGCCTCAGCCTGAGGTGGGGCCACCTTGGGGCTGGGGGAGCTTCAAGCAGCTTCTGACAGGGGCCACCCGCCCGTGTAGCCCCTGCCCCTGCTACCAAAGCCCCACCACACAGACCTAACACATATATCCTGTTTCACTAACTTTAGCATTTCTACACTCTAGCACATTGTGCAGTAGAGGTGCAGGCGTTGAGATGTGGAATTCAGAAGAATCGAGACAACAACAAAATCCTCCTTAGAAATTTGCCTCAATTTAATGGATTTCACAAAACGTATACTCACCAGAAATTTACTGAAAGTATCTGTTCTTAGCTGGATGTAAGAACACTCACGTAAGACCAAAAGAGTTCTAGGGAGATTTAGGTGATAGTAAAATTGATTGATTGATTTTTTTGCACTAAAATATACTGAACACAATATCAAATATTTAGATTCGTGCTGTTAAAATTTTAAGTACTAATGACTGCTCTCAGTCCCACATTGCTTCTTCCTTCTATACAAAGAATTTTGTGTATATGTACATACATAAACATGTCTGTGTGCACATTTACTTTAAAATTCCAGATAAGTAATCATTCTGTCAGCTTCCAGTTCTCCAAATATTGATTGAAATGGACACACTGGGTCTTTTTAATTACTGAATGCAGTTTATAGCTTTTCTCGCTGAGATAGCATATATCTATTCATAAATCTCATACGTTGTTTTTTACGTCTAGTGTTCTCATGGGTAATATGATTTATAATATTTTGTAGGTAGAAGATCAACCTAAGTATGAGGACAACTTGTATATGTACCTTTATTTTGTCATCTTTATCATATTTGGATCATTCTTTACCTTGAACCTTTTCATTGGTGTCATTATAGACAACTTCAACCAACAAAAAAAGAAGATAAGTATTTAAAATGTTTCCATAGTGCTATAAATTATTAGCTATAATGAATAGATAGCTTATTTATGCAAAGCTAATAAAAATCAAAAATTTCAAAATCAAAATTTCAAGTTCTTGACTAAAACATTATCTTTTTTTAACATAATCTGTGTTAAATCTGTTGATGTGGTTTTGACCTTTGCATTTCAGCATTTTGATGAGCAAGGAGGGACAAATCATGAATGGGTTCATAATAATTTGCAAATTGTGTAAGAGCTAAAATGAACATGCAAAAAGCAAATGTGCATTATTCTTTTGATTAGATGTAATATTATCTGCCATGGAAGAGTTTAGTTTTTAATTAACTTCAAAGAATTAAGAGAAATTATTTTTAATCTTATAAACTGTTGACACTTAAGGAAGATACAATACGGCATTGTGTTCGTACAATAGAGAATAGTTCTGCAAACTGATTAAACAACAGGTTAAAAGTCCAACAGACCTCACAAAAATAGGCTTAAAGATACAAGTAAAATGTAAAGGGAGTTCTGTTTTTCTAACACTTTTGTGAGAAACGAGATGAACTTGTTAAGAGACACAAGTACAATCTATAACTTATTAGCCACAATAAAGCAACAGTATAAAAGGAAGGACAATTTTTCCCATACACATTCGACATACAAGTATGTTTAAAATAATTACATGGATTATGGATATAGTTTTATTTAAAACAACTTCAAAAATCTAAAAATACAAATAATCACATCTGAAATATTTTGAAGCCTCACAATTCTTAGCCTTCAACAGTCAAAAAGAACTAGAATCTCAGGATCTTTCTAAATCTTTGTATGCTCTGAAAAAGCAGTTTCATATGATTTGGTTTTATCTGATCACGAAATAAAAACCAGCAGTAGCAAATAGAATCTATGGTAAAAGTCAATTGTGAACTACAGAAATTTTTCCTTGTGAAAATATTCTTTAGCTTCTTAACAGAGCCATAAACACATGTAGGGCTGCTTCCTCAGTTTCTATCAATTATGCCATGCTTTGGACTTTAATACCCAGTTTAGCAGACAGTGCCTTTGACATTGTGTTTCCTTCTGACTTAGTACAGACTCATCAATAAGTCCAATTTACTTTATACTGAAATTGAGTCAGTCAGTTGCACATCTGACTGGCAGCATTTGCATCTGCAAACAAAGGCTAATTTGAGTTAGTCAAGGTTATAGGTGTGTTTTAATAATTTGCTATGGCATGATTTGGATTACTTAAGTTTATATCAAAGGTGATTTTTTGGTGTCATTAAAATCCTCAGATTAGACCCAAATACTCTCCCTTAACACAATTTACGCCTCAAAGTTACCCCACTTTTAGTCCTGCTAGCTGTAATCCTAAAAGTCTATCTAGAGTTCAGGACATCTAAGGTATCAGTCAAGCTCCTATGCACTAAACATATCCTAATCAGCAAGTTATTTAACAGCATCAGTATAGTAAGACACATTTAGCCATGTCAGCAAAAGTGAGCATGAAGACACTGGAAAAACTCAACCATGAGCCTGACAAGGCACCAGTAAGGAGGTTTTTTGTGTGTTAGGAATGCATGAGCATCCACACTATAGATACCTGAAAAAACTCAATTTTGTTATATAAATCAAATATAATTCAATATTACAGTACAGAGAGACACATTGTAGTTAAGTGTTGTATGTGTGGACATGGCAATAATTAGTTTTGATATTATTTCTTTACTTTGGAGGTCAGGATATATTTATGACGGAGGAACAGAAGAAATACTACAATGCAATGAAAAAACTGGGATCGAAAAAGCCACAGAAACCTATACCAAGGCCAGTGGTAAGAGTTATTTGATTTTAATACCCCTAATATTAAAAACTCATTTGGTAATATGATTTTAGCCAAAAAGAGAAGGTTACATGTATGAAAAGAAAATTTTTTTCCATTTATTTTCCTGCAAAGGTAGTTTGTCCCCCTTTTTTTTAATTCAGCAGAATAGATCATTCATGTTTCATTGAAAAACATACACTCTGAAGTATGAACTGTAGGATTTAATAAGGTTAATGTGATAAATTTAATAATTCCCTGCCTAAGTCCTAGAAAAGTACAGTTGATTGGATCATTTATTGGTTCTTGTTACCTATGGATAAACTTCATTTTCTGTTTTTCCTCCTCCCAGAGAATTTGTAGGAAATGCAGATGCACTGGCCCTTGCTGCTGAAGACAGAAGGGGGCAGTAGCCACATAATGTGAAAGAGAAAGACACATGCACAATATCTTACAGAATAACAGAATGCCCTAGGGAGTAAACCATAAACTAGGATAAATTTGTCTCTAAGATAAGAAACTACTCTGTTATTTACTGAACTCCTACAGTGTTTGGAAAAAATAAAATACATGTTGCCAACTTATGCACCGAGTGGTTAAAATAGTCTTTCTAAGGAGAGACATATGGCAATAAACATTTAGCTAAGTACTAAAAGAAAACTAGGATATCACAGCCATGGTGTGTTTGAGACATGTAACTTCAGCGGTCCAACGATCTCACCAAGCACAATTAGTTGAAGGAAGAGAGACATCTCTGGGGGTTAGTATTCTAAAACCAGCTGAGAATAAAGATAAGAAAATGAGTTTCCATTTGGCTGGTACTCTTGCTGGGTATCAAGTTATACCACCTTTTTTGCACCAATAATATCAATTGTCAATGTTATTACTATTATTATTGCATTGTTTGCCTTCCCATCCCTTCAGCCAAGAGTGGTACACTACTTGATCCGCTCTAACAGGATGGGACACAAACCAGCACGGGTTTGGTATATATTAACAGATGTATTGTGAATGGCTCTCACTCTGCGCTCCTAAATTTTGCAGGGACTTGCTTTCCTATTTGGCACTGGTAAAGACAAATATTTTCAGAGTATAAACCATATTCCATTTTTGCTTTTGCAGAACAAATTCCAAGGCATGGTCTTTGATTTTGTAACCAAACAAGTATTTGACATCAGCATCATGATACTCATCTGCCTTAACATGGTCACAATGATGGTAGAAACAGATGACCAGAGTAAAGAAATGGAAACAATTTTATCCCGGATTAACCTTGTGTTCATTATCCTCTTCACTGGAGAATGTGTCCTGAAATTGATTTCACTTCGCCATTACTACTTCACTATAGGCTGGAATATTTTTGATTTTGTGGTTGTGATTCTCTCCATAGTAGGTAAGAGCAATTCCCTCTCAAGAAAGGACTAGCAGAAGGAAAAGGAAACATTTGTTTCAATAATGTTATGATACTAAATATGAAATTTTCTGTTTCCGATATGACTTACATGTTGATTCAGTTCTTCATACTTAATAGCATACAATATATGAAACGTTGCATATAAGATTTTTATCTCTCTCATCAGATTCACTGTCATCTTCCACATAAAAAAACGTAAACTATTTGGCACATTAGAGTAACGTGTACAAATATAAAGAAGAATGTTTAGAGGTATATGCGAACTAACTACAAATTTGCTTTCAGTACTAAAACTGAAAAGTATGTGAAGAGGGTGAGATTTTTAATTGCTTTTGCTAACTAAGAACTTGGTAAACATTTAGATTTCTGTCAACTAAAATGAATTGTGTGTCAAAACTTAAGTCTTAAAGGCTGATACACTTGAGAGAATCTGTGCTGATACAGAGTAGATCCTCAGGCTAAAAAAAAAATCACTAATTTGCAGAAATTAAGCCAATATAGTCCTTCAGAAAAGACAGTGGTAATATGCTCAGCTTCAAGAACTAATTCTAAGACAGAAACTTGTCTTTCCAGGCTGCTTTAGGAATAACTGAAACCTTAGACAGACACTAAGCTACCTTGCCACAAGCAGTCTTCTTTTTTTTACTTATTTCCCTTCTTCTAGATACCATTTCAACATTAGGAAGGTGTTTTCACCTTAATAACAGCTCTCAATAAAATGTAGTAACTTGTATGATGCTTTGCTATGACACAGACTCCTTATACTGGTTGTTTTGGAGAGAGCAATAAACTAATCTTTCTATAGGTAACGAATAAATAAATTTAAAATTATATTTTAAATATTCTTCTTTTTTCCTCTAGGTATGTTCTTAGCTGAGATGATTGAGAAATATTTTGTGTCACCGACACTATTCAGAGTCATCCGACTTGCCCGAATCGGTCGAATCCTGCGTCTCATTAAAGGCGCTAAGGGAATCCGCACTCTGCTTTTTGCTTTGATGATGTCGCTTCCCGCTTTGTTCAANGGTTTATGGCAGCCAATCCTTCTAAAGTCTCCTATGAACCAATTACAACCACATTAAAAAGAAAACAGGAGGAAGTATCTGCTGTCATTATTCAGCGTGCTTACAGGCATTACCTTTTAAGGCAAAAAGTTAAAAAGGTTTCTAGTATATATAACAGAAATAAAAACAAAGGAGATGGACCAGTTATAAAAGAGATAATTATTGATAAACTAAATAGGAACTCCACGCCAGAAAAAACGGATGAGAGCTCCTCTACAACTTCCCCACCTTCTTATGACAGTGTAACAAAGCCAGACAAAGAAAAATATGAAAAATATAAAGCAGAAAAGAACTACAAAGGTAAAGATGTCAGGGAAAATAAAAAATAAAGATCTAAGAATTCTGCTTGTGGGACAACTTGTTTACAGTCTTTGAGAATGAAGCATCAACTGGACTCCTCCAGGAGGTTCATGCCAAACTGACAGTTTTTACACATATATATGCGTGTGTGTGTGCGCGCGTGTGTGTGTGCATATATATACATTATATATATACTTAAGGTCAGTGCCTATAACAAAACAGTGAACCTTCATCATCAAACTGTGACTCTGTGAATCAGGGTAACAAACTTGACAAGAGGTTACTGTTTCCACTGCAGCTGACACTGCTAAGAATGAGGGAAAAAGTGGCTCCACAGAGAACACGGAACATGAAATGAGTGCAAAGTGATACTTTTTTGTGTTTCACATACTGCAAAACACATAGGACAGTAATTCTCTTCACTGTTTGTAATGCAACTGCTCCATTTATCATATTTTTACTAAATCGGTATTAGTGCATTTATCATTTTTTAATTCACAAGTTACTATTATATGTGACTATTTTTGTAATAGGTTTTATGTTGGGGAAAGAGGTATTAGGACCAGGTGTTCTACTCTCAGATTCTCTGTAATGTACAGATAGAAGTGATTTGCATCGGCATGCTGCACTTGTCAATCATGTGTAAATAAAAATATGACATTGCACAAAGATAAAGATTTTAGGAACTTCCATGTTTCAGGGTTGCTCTTAAATTTGAGGCATTCTAACTACTTGTATGGCTGCATCCAGATTATGTGCATCCAGATTAATGTGCCTGGAAAGTCTCCTCTAATTTACAGGAATCTGCAATGACTTATTTTTATGCATATCATTAAACATGAGCAAGTTCTTGGTTTTGTGGAAATATTCACAGCTTAAAAAATATTGTGTGGTTACTACACTGGAAANACAGGCATTACCTTTTAAGGCAAAAAGTTAAAAAGGTTTCTAGTATATATAACAGAAATAAAAACAAAGGAGATGGACCAGTTATAAAAGAGATAATTATTGATAAACTAAATAGGAACTCCACGCCAGAAAAAACGGATGAGAGCTCCTCTACAACTTCCCCACCTTCTTATGACAGTGTAACAAAGCCAGACAAAGAAAAATATGAAAAATATAAAGCAGAAAAGAACTACAAAGGTAAAGATGTCAGGGAAAATAAAAAATAAAGATCTAAGAATTCTGCTTGTGGGACAACTTGTTTACAGTCTTTGAGAATGAAGCATCAACTGGACTCCTCCAGGAGGTTCATGCCAAACTGACAGTTTTTACACATATATATGCGTGTGTGTGTGCGCGCGTGTGTGTGTGCATATATATACATTATATATATACTTAAGGTCAGTGCCTATAACAAAACAGTGAACCTTCATCATCAAACTGTGACTCTGTGAATCAGGGTAACAAACTTGACAAGAGGTTACTGTTTCCACTGCAGCTGACACTGCTAAGAATGAGGGAAAAAGTGGCTCCACAGAGAACACGGAACATGAAATGAGTGCAAAGTGATACTTTTTTGTGTTTCACATACTGCAAAACACATAGGACAGTAATTCTCTTCACTGTTTGTAATGCAACTGCTCCATTTATCATATTTTTACTAAATCGGTATTAGTGCATTTATCATTTTTTAATTCACAAGTTACTATTATATGTGACTATTTTTGTAATAGGTTTTATGTTGGGGAAAGAGGTATTAGGACCAGGTGTTCTACTCTCAGATTCTCTGTAATGTACAGATAGAAGTGATTTGCATCGGCATGCTGCACTTGTCAATCATGTGTAAATAAAAATATGACATTGCACAAAGATAAAGATTTTAGGAACTTCCATGTTTCAGGGTTGCTCTTAAATTTGAGGCATTCTAACTACTTGTATGGCTGCATCCAGATTATGTGCATCCAGATTAATGTGCCTGGAAAGTCTCCTCTAATTTACAGGAATCTGCAATGACTTATTTTTATGCATATCATTAAACATGAGCAAGTTCTTGGTTTTGTGGAAATATTCACAGCTTAAAAAATATTGTGTGGTTACTACACTGGAAAAAGAGCTTCACTAAAATATACCTGGGAGTTCTTTAGTTTTCTTTTTTTTTAAACAGCTCAAATTTTTTCCTAGACTGTTCTTTAGTTACTGGATGGCCAACATCCAATGAATCAATAAAATACCCATCTCCATGTAAATATTAAGAGCATACTGTTGTGCATATTTGAGCATAGAATTAAACGGCTTTGCCACATTGAATTGCATCAGATATGTACCACAGTATGGGTAACTTCCAAGAGCTCAACAGGACATGTTGTATTCTGTGTCATTATAGATAGTTTGGAGAGTATCACTGATGCATGTCAATGCTTTTGCTGCCATATCTTGCTCCTTCCACTGTCCACAGTCTCCACTATAGGAAGCCATGTGTCAGTGGTGAAGTGAATCAAATTGTCCAACCAGATTCTTTCAAATCATTAAGCAATAGTTTGCCGCTATTTATCAGCTTCTTTAGTTCTGCATTTTAAATTCGAAGTGACTACTATATGGTGTAGAATCAGACTGTACAGGCCATATTGCAAACTGTTTAACCTGTTGAAAATATGGTTAGCATATATAAATAATGTAAAGAAATACCACTTGGCAACAGTTTTGTATATAAGAAGAGTGTCTTCAAGTTTAGATCACCGTTTCTTATATTTCTTTCCTCATTCACTCGACTTACTTTCTAACCATGGTAATTTCAAACTGGCATCATCACACTATGAGAAAAAAAAGTGAGTATTTGTAGACTATCTTGTCTGAATATTATATTTGCATATATTTCAATGTGAAGTAAATTGTGTAAATCTGGAACTCAGCTTGTTTCCAAATAGTTATATCTGGTAAAAGGACATAGCAAGGAAAGTATTAGGGGAATGCGCAAATTTCTAGCACTGTTTGCACCAGAAGTTCCAAGATAGTCTCATTGTTCATTAAATCCTTGCTATCTTGCAGTGTCTGTTTACATAGCCTATTCTTCTTTTTGAATCATGCTGCACTAGATTTGTACAAATAGGATCCACAATATTTCCCAAGAACAAAAAGGCACATTTGTATAATCAAGGACATCAGGACATTTTGTGTTTCATACACAAGCTAACATTAAGTGTAGAATCTTTCTTTTACTTTTGACTTGTAATGTGTTGGTGAAATGCATGCAAGAAATTGTTATTATCATAAACAACGTAAACAATATTACAAATGAGCCAAAAAATAAAGATTTCATTTTTTATTGTACTTATTTTTCATTGTCTCTGTCCTTCTGTTGGTTAAAGCAAGATAAAAACTGGCTTTGGTACAAATAAATAATATATTCTTTATCACTAGAGCTAAATACCTTATTCTTCACATTTTAACTTTTTTAATGTAAAACAATTCTTTAAAATCTGAGAATTTTGACCACACCCCACTGATATCTATTTCTTTGTCACCAACATCCTGTCTGGGGATAACATAGGACACCTACACCTTCTGCCCCAACAGCCTTTCTTTCATCCCTCAAGAGTCCTTCCAATAAAGGCGCTGCTCAGTATCATCTATAGTATTGTTTTAGTTTGTGACATTGCTGCTACCAAAGCTGCCCAGGTTTTACAAGTCTTAAATACGTGAACAAACTCTCCAACAAAGTTCCTCTGTCAGGTCCTGTATAACATTCAGCCAAAGGGCTCATCACAAACAGATAAAAGTTCTTTTTAATTGTACAGTGATTCTTTTTATTCCACTAATTCTCAAAAGTAATAAATACAATTTCACTTGATCTCACAAGAAAGGGACCTCACTGAAACTCAGCTGTGTTAATTGCTCATAGTCATAATATCCAGATTTACTCAGTAACTTCTGATTTACAATGGATGTCTTCATGCTGTTCAAGGGCAGAAAGATATAGTAGGTTGAAACACAGTATTACCTTATTGAACTTAAAATATTATATGTCAAATTCAGCAGTAAGTAGAATATTCCCGGAGTTCGCTCTCTGGCACGTTTTCAGTTTTCTTCATCTGTGGATATTATGCTATATTAGCCAAATTCAGTATTGAATAGCCAAATAATGAAGTGGTTGGATAGCCACAAAGTAACTGATGGAATATTCTAACACTACAATCTATTAAGATCTCTAAAATGATGAGCATCTGCAGTCACTGCAGCAGAGTCTCTGAGTTGGTATACCATGCCACAGGGAAGCCGTATTTTCTTACAAGAATGACTTTACCTACACCAGAAAAAATGCTTTACCAAGAACACACAAAATTATCTAGCCTGTTCATAGCATTCGTTCCTGGAACTGGTCCCTGGCCCTCTTATAATGCAGCATTAAAGCTCAAGACATGGCCTTCCACAGTTGTCTGGGGATCCTTTCAAGTAACCTGGCCTCCAGGCCCAAATTAGAGAATCCTCCAATCACATTGTGTTAATGTCAATATGTAAATCCTTGAAGTCAAAGTTATGTACATTATTTATTCCACCACTCCTCTGACTACCTTATCTAACCTCATAAATGATTCAATTTACTTCCAGACTTTTGGAGCTCTTCTGCTTCTTTGGTCCCTGACTTCACACCTAACAATTGCGTTTTACTCATACCCACTCATTTTACCTGTTCAAAACAGCACCTAACATCTGCAGAACTTCTGCTCTGTGAATAGGTTGGCAAGCATTCTGGTGAGGAATGACAGTTCAACATTAATTTTCAGGAACCTGGAGTCTCTTACAGTGCTCTGTAAAACCAAGATTACTGTACCCAGCTTTGTTACCAAGCACTATATGTGGGAAAACATTGACAACGCTTTCAGCTTGGACCGGCAGGAATGGCTGAGGGTCTTGGTTTGACCTGGACCGGAAAGAGGCTTACCGCTTTGAGGCCATGTATGTCCTCTTAATTACCCTTTGCTGCTTCTGTGAACTTCCTCTTCCCTTCTACCTATTCCTTTTTCCACAGAAATCAATCGAGTTTATATAATTTAAATCTCACATTACACACTCCTCTCCTACGCTTCCAGAACACTTGAACCGAAACGTCACTTGAAAGAGCTCCCTACATGTTACCAGGCAAGCCAGGAGTCATGGATGTCCGTCAAGCATGGTTTTATATTCCTACCACATTGTGCTTGTAGTGCCTCTCCACAGCTTCCAGTCAGCAAAGGAGGATCTCTTATTGGCTACTAAAATCCTCGTTGTATGACTATAATGATCCATGTCCACGAACAGATTTATTTTCAACGTGTCCAACCACAAAATATCTTCCACTATGTATTAAACCTCTTATCTGTCACTGCCTAAACGAGAGTATTAGTAATGCTCACAGAAGAGCTAGGTCACTCTTGTTGTATGAGTTCATTACTCGCTGCTTTTATTTAATGAGTTGTTAGATTAAAAAATTTCCACATGGATGTCCAGAACGGAGACATATTCTTGTTCAGTACATTGCAAATTAGTTCATAGGGCAGCACAGCTTAATGCTGTACCCAAGCAAGCGTTCCCAGAAGTCCTAGTGCCTCACATGAGCTAATGCAGCAGTACTAACATGTGCACAGTCATAAAAGAGTAATAAGCTTGCAGAATTAACTGAAGCTAATTCAGCATTGAAGTAACAATAACAAAGGAAAGCTCAGTGCATGATGGCAAAAAAAAAAAAACCCACAACATTTCCTCCAAGAACGAGCAGGCTGGCCACAATAAGTGAGACTACCACTATGGCAAGTTAGGATCCCCAGTAGTCAAATGTATTTACTGTGAAATTCATTAATCCATTAAAGGAAATTGTGAGTATTCAGCACTTCTTAGTCCATTATGAATTGCCTACCGTACTTTATTGGGGAAAAAAAGTCAATAATGTAGAAGGTAAAACTCTGATGGGATTTAATAAAATCAAGAAAGCCCTCAGTCAGAGGGTTCATCTCCAGTATATGACTTGCATGTTACATCCTTATTATTGCTACATGATTGTTACAATTGTGTCAGTATTTTTACACTGAAGTGCCATCTGTTGTGATTTTTATGTTCATCTCTTTAGTTCTTCAACTAGATAGATAAATTTGAAAAACCATAAAGAAATCTGAGTAGGAAAAAAATCACTGAACTAACAACAAAACCTTATACTTAAAATAGGTTGTAATTATTTTCTATTTGTTGCCTGTTTGAAGAATGTTTGGTTATCCAGACAGAGATAAGACTCAGAAAGAGAGAAATAACACCATGTGACTGAGGTTGAAAACCACAGAAATAATTCATTATAAACAGACAAAGCAAATAGTAACCACAGTTCATTAGTCGTGTGTTCAAATTACTGAGCTAGTTACAATGGATGTTTACTAAAAGATCATGATTGGTTCATGTACAATTTAATAACCAGACAGGATAAGGTAAAGGGGGATGGTGGAGTGCTGTGATCTTTTTCCACTAAACACCACAGAGCAGTGATGTGCTTTGTCTTTGTAATGCAACGCATACTCTCCAACACTTCACAAATTAAGTACCTCACCCTCATAAAAGAAAACATGCTGCAACACGAGCCTCAGCTAAGCTAAGAAAATAAATTGTACTGCAGTAGCCTAAGTAAACTGAAGCCAATTACCATCTCTCAGGAGAGAAGACAAATCACATGCGTCTCTGCAGCAAGTGCTATGTTTGATGCATATAAGAAAAGACATATCATGAACAATTTATAGCAGTAAAGCAGGCATCCATTCTCAACCATTCTACACTTCAAGTAAATTTCCTGTATAATAAAAGTCATTTAATGTTTTTTCTCATAACCTACATTAAGGAGTAGGGGGAAAATGGCATTAGCCCTAGAAGGTATTCTTCGTTCTTATAAGGAACACATTAAAAAAATACAAACAGCATTTACTAGACCTTACATGGCATTCCTGTTTTTTATAAAACTCTAAGTCTCTCATGAGAATTTTCATATCAGAGGGTTATTCACTCTTTATTCAAAAACCCTTATAGCCTGTACATGGATCACAAACACTCCCCCACCAGTCTCCTAATGTAGAAATGTTGGTTTTGCTTTCAGAAGGCACAGCCCCAGGTATGTGCTTACAGCAAAGTACAATCTTAATGAGTGAAATGGGCCATCCTAAATCAAAGTGGGTCATGCTGTTTTTTCCCTCAGTCTAATGTGTGATTCAAATCCAGCAAACCAAAAGAAGCAGTTTAACAAGTGCCATATAATAGCAGCTATATTCAAAGATAGCATGCACAGTTTTTTTAATTATGTCATATAAACACTGTCAGCGGTTGTATTATGAGTTTCTTTCGCAGTGAACTCGAACTGATTGACTGAGTTCAACAGCCACAAAAATTTACACTTCTTCACATTTTTTCTCCTGTTGCTGTTACAGGGGGATGACAGTGATAAGTCTAATTTTACGACTCTGCAGGAAGCTCAGTTCTGGTATACACTTCAGAGATCCCAGCTCTGATCTAAGGAAGGAAATTGATTGACCCAGAAAAAAATAACAGCTTTTTGTCTCTGCTGAATACCAAAGGCCTTATCCTACCTCTTCACGCAAATAAGCACAGAAAGATTTGAGAAACATGTGAAAGTGTGCAATGGGAAAGCTGTATAAATTCTTTCTCTCAACTAAGAAATATTAAATGAATACGTAAACACAAAAAGATACAGAAGAAAAAAGGGATGGTAGCTTTAATTAGCATAGCCAGATCCTAACACGTGGGGAACATATCATAGGTATCATTTATTCTTTGGACAGGATTTTGCTACTGCAACTCCAGACACCAGGGAACAGCACATTCTTTTCAAACTCTGGAAGTGACAAGGGACAAAACTGGCAGAGCATATGCTACTTCCATGAATGTGTGCTGCGCAGAAAGGATGTTACTAACATCTCCCATCTGCACCAGCCACATCCTTAATTCATGTGTTGCAGAGTTTTGCAGAAATGAGGACAAGCAATGATTTTTATTTTACTGTTATCTTTGTTTCACAATGCAGTATTTTAATCCAGTGTCTATATTTTTAATGCTTAATTTACACGTGCATTTTCAATTACATTTCAGACAAAAATCTGTAACTGCTCCACTTAGCACACTTTTTTTCTCTCTCTTTTTTTTCCCTTTTCTTTCAAAGAATGAGAATGAGAAAAGAATGTGCAATAGGAAATGTGGAAATGCAGCAGTGTATTTAAATTACCTGCATCTTCCGGGTATCTGATACACTGCAGAAGAATTTCAAGAGTCCCAAACAGGGACATGAAGCAACACCCTACTTGTTGGCCATATACATGGAAATATATACTGAGTGCAAAGAGCCTTTAGGGGTACTTGGCCTCCAGTGGGCAGCTCTGTAGGGGAAATCTCCATTCCCAGACCCAGCACAATTACAGACTTTTTGCAGGCTGTGATCTGAGCTCATCAGAACTCTGATCTTGACTTCTTGTATGTCTTCATGATTGACATGCAAGAACAAGTTCTAAAACTTAGTAGGTAACTAAAATACAAAGCCCCTCATTGTTTTATTAGTCTCAGAATACTTGCCCAGAACAAGTAATGTTTTTTAGCTAGGTGATTTATATTATTTAATTATCAATGGAGCAGGCAGGACAAATTGATGGCTGGACTACTAAATTTTCAGAGATTTTGCAAGCCTGTATTTCTTGTTCTAGCCATTCTACTTCTATTTTACAGATTGTATCTATATACAAGAATGCTCCTTGTTGTGCTTCAGATTAAAATATGTAACTGACAACTTTGGAAGACAATGCAGTTTACTGGCATGGCTGCTCCCAATTCATGATTCTGCAGAATCTGTCTAGCTGAAGCTAGAGATTGTAAATATTTAACAGTAAAATGATATTTCTATATTTTCTAGGTCACTGCTGCTTTCTATTCCCAAATCATGAGGTGCAAACAGCAAACTGAAGGAACTGCTGCATCTGAAGATGGAATACAAAGGTGACCAGTCATTCTTTGCAACTCATGACTGCTCCCATGTTCCTCCACAGCTCTGAAAACATACGCAGAGTATCTTCCCTTGGGAAACTAAGATCCAGGTGGTAACTCTCATTCACTTACCACAGGGACTTACACACTCCAAGAAAGTACTAGCTGGAGTATTTCCTTCCATATAGACAATTCTGTCTAATTAATTCCCCATTAAAAAGGCAGGGTTTCTTCCCATATTTACTCTCCTCATGCACTATACTCCCTTTCTGTCAGCCCACTTTAAATTTGGATCAGGGAGACCTTCCTGTTGTCCATGTACAGCATTCCTGGCTGAACTTTAGGATGAAAATTCCAACACTGAATAGTATTAGTAACATCATAGATTACAAACTTTTCCACAATTCATCTTCACCAGGTATTACACATAGACATACAGAGTGACAATTGTATGGCCCTTAAAGTAACATTTCAGTCATGTAAACAACAAAAAAAACCCTTATCAACCACAAGGCCAGCTTTTATTTAGCTTCTTCCATCCCTTCAAGTCTGACAGTCCTTTACCATTTTTCAGTTTATGTTATTTAACTCTCTTATATTCCTCTCAAGTTTCTGTCTCTCCTTACTCAAACACATTACTTCCTCCAGTAGCAGAGACGTTTACCTGCACTGCTGCAAAGGAGGAGTGGAATTGAAACAAGTATCCTGCAGCATCACCAACTCCAGCTGTGGTCTCAGCAGATCTCAGAAGTTTAAACAAGGCTGTGCCAGGTCAGGCCACAGAAAAGCATGCATAGGGAAAATACCGGCAGTTCACTAGGTGGCACTTTTTGAGCCACTCAAATCCAAAGCCAAAGATGATGCAATCCCATTTTTCAGCTATGTCATCAAGGTCAAACCACATTTAATCACTGAAAATGCTAGTAAACCTCCTTAACAAGTGAAAGCTGGTGGTCTGTGTGTGCTAGGCACATGCTTCTTAATTCTATTTACCTAAATTGCTGGGACATACTGAAGAAAGACAGAGCTGAAGGACTTTTTCCATTTACGCTCATTAACATTACCCACCATGGCATGCCTACTTACTCTCACTAGATGTGGTCGCAGCCACAGAGCCCTCCCTTCCCATTCAGACTAATGCCCTAAACTGCTGCCATATTAACCTTTCTCCTCAGCACAGGTATAGCTTTCCTTCTGAAGTGCCTAACTCTGGGAAAACCTATGGTCAATACAATGCAGAAGTTCAGGCAGTCTGACTGTAATCGTCCTTTTGCCTTTCTAATCCATATAAAGACTTTAAATGGTAAACATGAGCAGCCTCTCTCGCACTGTCTGCGGTGATGTATTTCCGATTCCTGCATTTCAGGGAGCACACACGCATGTGATATAGGGTACGTGTGTAATCAAGTGCAACCCATACAAAACAATGCACAACTCTTGATGCCCTTCCCCCCATTCAGGAATTACTATCATCTTACAAGAGCCATCCCTAAGGGCTGTACGTAGTCATGGTGACAGGACATCACCACCTGTCTGCCCCTGCAATGGAGGCGATGAGCCAGAATACAAAGCTTTGTTTTGCTGCTGCTGAATGCATACAGCACATTTCCAGAAAACCTGATCCTAACAGGAACAAAGGAAAAAGAAAATAGTTTTCAAAGTATAAAATCTAAAGAAAGTTCCAGACTTATTAATAAAGGCATATGAAAAAGAATCAATAAAACAGTGGCTTGAAAATTTACATGAACGGAGATGTTTTACATTCTTCAAAATGCGATTTGGAGCATAAAATCATAAACAGGATGCTTTATGTCCAAAAGTCTAAAATGCAGGCATTACAGAGACAGATTTTACAATGGGCTGCAATTGTTACTACACATTGCTTTTATTCCAGGGGAAATGCACACAGATTATTATATACTGTTTGCCTGCAGTTAACAGTGTTCAGCTTGCAGCATTTTGCCAGTTTATGAGACTCTAAATGTCAGCTGACCAAAAATCACAGAGAAACTGTCTCAACGACTATCATGATACCACTCAGTGAAGGGAAGAAGTAAACAGTATAAATAATGAAATAAGCAGGCGAAATGCATCCTGACACAGATAGGAGACAGCCTAAACAGAATGGGAGCAGAGGAACAACTTCTTATCCCTTAAAACTAGTTTATCCCTCAGGTTATGCATACATCATGAAATTATGCAGCACCTCACAGCTCTCAGATGTGGGCCCATGCCCCTACCTTAGCTTGACCTTACACTGGGCGAGACACAGTGAGTATCTCTTATCACTTCTCTTCGCAGCACACTGGGTTTCCCCAGCAAACAAATGCAGGCTGGTAGGGATTTCCAGTGTTCCATAAGTTCCCTGAAATGGGTGACTGGAGGGTGAAGACTAAAAGGCAAGCTGCAAAATTTTCCATCTTGTGGTTTATATTTACCACCAGAGACCATACGTAGATTTTCCAGAGGCTGCGCAGCTGAATTGGGTTGGATCTCTATTTCCCTACATAGGCAGGAGCTACTGGACACCCAGAGCTCCTATGGATCCATTCACATGCGCTGGCTTTTCCAGTACTGTGGACAACTTCTTTCCGTGTGGAAGACAGTGTGGAAGATCATAGAATCATTTAGATTGGAAAGGACCTTTAAGATCATCGAGTCCAACCATAAACATAACACTGCCAAGTTCACCACTAAACCACGTCCCTAAGCATCACATCTACACGTCTTTTAAATACCTCCAGGGACGGTGACTCTACTGCTTCCCTAGGCAGCCTGTTCCAATGCCTGACAACCCTTTTGGTGAACAAATTACTCCTAATATCCAATCTAAACCTCCCCTGATGCAACTTGAGGCCATTTCCTCTTGTCCTGTCGCTTGTTACTTAGGAGAAGAGAGAAACACCCACCTCGCTACAACCTCCTCTCAGGTAGCTGTAGAGAGCAGTAAAGCCACCCCTCAGCCTCCCTTTCTCCAGAAGAAACGACCCCAGTTCCCTCCAGGCTAAAGAACCCCAGTGCCCTCAGCCAATCCTCACAAGACTTATGCTCTAGACCCTTCATCAGCTTCGTTGCCCTTCTTTGGGTGCACTCCAGCACCTCAACACCTTTCTTGTAGTGAGGGGCCCAAAACTGAATGTAGTATTTAAGGTGCAGCCTCATCAGTGCCGAGTACAGGGGGACGATCGCTTCCCTAGTCCTGCTGGCCACACTATTTCTGATACAAGCCAGGATGCTATGGCCACCTTGGCCACCTGGGCACATGCCGGCTCATATTCAGCCAGCTGGTGACCAACACCCCCAGGTCCTTTTCTGCCAGGCAGCTNAAGGTGCAGCCTCATCAGTGCCGAGTACAGGGGGACGATCGCTTCCCTAG
>VZSC01018734.1:0-33132 GCA_013398225.1 Steatornis caripensis
TCTCTCAGCCTGTCCTCATAGGAGAGGTGTTCCAGTCCCCTGACCATTTTTATCGCCCTCCTCTGGACTTGCTCCAACAGGTCCACGTCCTTCACAGGTCCTGTGGGCCCCAGAGCTGAACGCAGTACTCCAGGTGGGGTCTCACAAGAGTGGAGCAGAGGGGCAGAATCACCTCCCTCGACCTGCTGGTCACGCTTCTTTTGATGCGGCCCAGGATATGGTTGGCCTTCTGGGCTGCAAGAGCACACACTGCTGGCTCACGTGTAATTTTTCGTCCACCAGTATCCTCAAGGCCTTCTCCTCGGGGCTGCTGCTCTCAATCCATTCATCCCCTGATCTGTATTGATACTGGGGATTGCCTCCGCCCAGGTGGAGGACCTTGTGCTTGGCCTTCCAAAATGGCAAACAAAGATTGTTTTACTGGTTCCATTTTAAATCTGGAAGACATTTAGCAGTTCTGAAGAAAACCAGCAGTTTTTAAACATGAGGTACACTTCATGGAAAAGTACGTGGCATGTATTTTGGAAGGAGGGAGGGAAAGCAGTAAAAGTCTTGTCTCATGATGATGGTGTTGGAAACAATTTTCCCTGTCATTTGAACATTTCAGAATTACCACAAGGTTACTCTTCAAGCAAAACAGATCTCTCTTTCCTATGTATCATTATCAAATATGCAAATACAGTAATGTGATTAGAAACATAACTGGTTCAGCACACGTATTTGTAAGCTCCAGCTTCTCAATTTTCTTCCTTACCGGCACGAGTCACCTTAGCAAAGGCAACAAAATTTCAACAGTGATAACTGCAGAGAGTAACTTCAAGTTTTCAGATTCCAAGGTGAAGTTAATTAACTAGTCAGCTAACGGTAACTACATGACATCTAAACAGCAAAGCTAAAACAAAGAAATCCAAACACAAAAAAACCCCCAAACTCACACATACACAAACCAACAAAAAACCCAAACAAAAACTCTAAAAAATCCCTACCCCACTAAAAAGAAAAAAAATTAGCACAAACCCTGCTAGCCAAACTAGTTAACAATTAATAAACAAAGGCCTGTTACTGAAACAAAAAGCAATGTAGTGCTAATCAATCACAGCAGAGGTGTCACAGACCAGTGGGCGAGAAACTGCTCAGGACAGATAAAATCAACCTTAGTGTTAACAAGGTCTTATATAGTGAACAAAGACATAATGACATTTTCTAACCCATTTTTTATAGTTGTTCTGTTGAACAAAAGCTGACAGCTGTAGAAAGCACTCCCCTTTGAATGTACATGTTTAGTTTCCTTTAATTTTTTGGAGTGTGTATGCCTCATAGGAACATATAACAAGCAGATACGTGTAAACTTACAGACAATATATAACTATGTCTAGGAAACTCCACGTGTTTTTCCATAAGTCTAATCATATACAAATATGTGCATACCTAGTCCTATCTAGATGTGTATGGCACAAGTAAAAATTAGAGTGACTACATAAAACTTGCTTAATTTTTATCTTTTGGCTACTGACACTATTATTATAACAGTGCCACTGATCATTTTTTGTAGGTTCTTTTAAAATTAATTTTCATTCATAATATTCTGCTGATGTATATACATAGCTACATACATGAAGACACAGCACCACCAACATGGTTTAGCTTTTTAGTAGAATTCTAGTAATGTTTTTGTTCACGAATAATAATATTGTATTATTAAAGTACTTTATTCTTTTGTTTAAGGACTTAACAAAAATTTGTTAAAGAAGGAATTGCTTGAGTACAGGACCACATAACGTCTTGGAATTAAAGTTTCCAGAAGCCTCTTCTGGTCTCTTATTTGGTCTCTTATTTGCAAAGAGAGTCATTTACTGTTTCCATGTCTGGTGGGGGGGGGCAGGGGGCAGTTGCTACAAATTGTACCACTTCACTTCTGTGTAGACACTTCAACTAAATAAGCAATATGTTCTTAGAAGTTGAAAAATGCTGTTGCTTTCCTTATGACTAAAGCCTTTTTTTTTTTTCCCAAGGAAGAAGAGTATTTTTTCCCTGTACCCAAGAGAGATTAAAGAGAAAATAATCCACCACACTTCGTACTGAAAATCAAAAAGAGATGAAAGTAAGGATAAAACACCTATACACGTGAGGAAGAAAGTCTCTTCTCATTGCTAACCTCTTCAGCTAGTAATTCTCTCAAAAGCAGTCTCTCTCTTTGGGGAATGTACTTTAAGTACACCTACCGATGTCATGTCTACAAGTAAACCTCCATTTCTGGAACTTGTTAACTGCAGAAACGCACTCAAAGAAAAAAGCACAATTGAAAACTGTTAGCAATGATGGAGGGGCCCATGCAAACAACTTAAGCTATGGTATTAGTGCCTTACTCTGCAGAGCATGTTTTTGTGACTCCACATTTCCTCTGCATACTATCCGAACTGTAAATAAAAGACAAACTGAGTAGGCATGAATTACCAAGGTTCTTCACTTTTAAGAGACGCCCTATTTCCAGTATGTGTCTGGACATGCCTAGGGGAGTGACTTAAATAAAACTGTTAACAGTACCAAGACTCAAGTTTTTTCTCCGAGGAAAAAAGAAAAGCCACGAGATCGCCAGCGTTCAATTTCATTCAAGAAAGGCCGTTCAGGACGGCGCTGCCCGGCCTGGAAGCAAGGTTACGCTGTCACAGCTCACCCAGCAGCTCTCGCTCCCACTCCGGCCACTCACACTTTTTCCCTTTTCCCTTCAAGGCAGGATTTCCAAGCTGCGAACAAGGCGGACGTGAGCTCAACAGTGGGAGCGGGCTGAAGCCAGGCCCATCGGGCAACTCCAAACTTTCCGACGGTCCCGACCGAGGGAGCCCCGCCGCCCCGGGGCTGCTTCCGAGTCACCCCCCACACCGCCCGGCCGGTTTGCGGGCGAGACCCCCCGCCCTCCCTCACCGCGGGACCCAGAGACGGCCCAGGCAGGAGGCCGCCTCTCCGCCCCCCGTGAACAACCCAGCCCGGTGGCCCGCCGCCTCCCGCCATTACGCTTCCCCGCAGCCCCCGGCACGCCGGGGCCCGCGCGCTGCCGGGAGCCGTCCCCACACCGGCAGCGCCGCCGCGCCCGGGCACGGCCAGCCTCGATAACCTGCGGCTTGTTTACCTCCGCACGCCGGCGCTACCCTCTGCTCCCACCTCCTCCGCTCGTCTCGCCTGCCGACGGCGCCGAGGAGCCCCCGGAGCCGCCTCCCGGCCCGCCCCACCCGCGATGCGACGGGCTGCCGACGCCCAGATGTGCAAAGTCTCCCGGCTGCGCTCGCGGCCGGACTCGCNCTCGCCTGCCGCCGGCGCCGAGGAGCCCCCGGAGCCGCCTCCCGGCCCGCCCCACCCGCGATGCGACGGGCTGCCGACGCCCAGATGTGCAAAGTCTCCCGGCTGCGCTCGCGGCCGGACTCGCCTCGCCTCGCCCTCTTGCAGCCCCACGGACCCCGCCCGAGCCTCCCCAGGCGGCGCCAGGATCGCCGCCAGCGCCGCGGGGCACTCACCGGCTCCTCACAGGGGCTCTCCCCGGCCCTTCCCGGCGCCTCGGCGCCCGCCACCCGGCGCCTGCATTTGCTCAGCGGCCGCTCCTCTCTCCCGGTCCCCCGCTCCGAATACGGCGCCCTCTGGAGTGCCCGCTCCACCGGGGCTCCGGCCCGCGGGCAGCCGGCACCGTCCCTCGGCGACTAAAGCGGCGGGGAGCGCCCGTCCGGCGGCAAGTCTCCCTCCGCGCAGGCAGGGCGTTGCGGCTGCCGCTGTCTCGCTGCCCCTTTGTTTGGCGGCGGCTCCTGGCGGCGCTGACAGCTGCCGGCGGCGCTCCCCGGGCCCGGGCGGCCGCTTCGCCTCAGCACCTGCCTGCCTGCCTGCTAGCAGCGCCTCATGCTGCCGACCCGGCCCGCAGCCCGGTCTCTCTCCCTTTCTCTCCGCCCGCGGTGAACAAGCGGCGGCAGCAGCAGCAAAAGTTCAGGCCGCCGACCCGGAAACTCATCGGCAGCCGAGGCCCGCGGGGCTCCGACGGGAAGCGGATCCGCCGAGCCGGGGGAGGGAGCGGGGCGGGGACGGGGCGGAGCGGGACGGGACGCCTCTCGGGCGGCGGGCGCGGCGAGAGGATGCGGCGGGGTACGCGACGGCCGGCACCACCGAGGAAGGCAAGGGAGGAAGGGAGCGGGGCTGGGGCGCTGCCCCGCACCCCGGTGGGGCGGTCCCGAGGTCGTGGGAGCCGTTCCTGCTTCGCGGAGCTGCGGCGTGAGCGCTCCTCGAGAGGCCCGGTGCCCGGCCGGCTCCTGGGCGCGGCCGGGAAAGTTCGGGGGGCGTTTCCCGACTGTGAGGAGCGGAGCGGCGGGGCGGTTTTCGCCGGAGCGGGCGGTACTGGCGGCGCGGGGGCGCTTCCATTCCGTCGTACTCCTCTGCCGGCGGCCGGCCCCCTCCGTGGCGGCGGTCTCGCCGTGCCGGGGAGGCCGAGGCCGGCGCTCCCCCCGTGCGGGGCCTGCGCTCGGCGGGGCGGGCTCCTTCGCGGGGGGGCGTGGCCGTGTGTGCCCCCGGGGCGGCGGGAGCCGTACTCTGGCTCGGCGCGGCGGGTCCTGGGCTGCCGAGGGTGCCGTCGGGCGGCGCCGGGAGAAGCCCGGCTGAGGCAAGTTCTCCGGAACTTGCATGCCGTGGGACGGGGACGCGTTGTTGGTACCTGGATTTGGTCAGGATCAGTTCACTCATGGTGCCTCTGAAGCTGGCCATCGTTGTTACGGCATTGCAACCCCCACCCTTCTTCATCCCCTGGTTGCTGGAGTCACATCGCAGCTCTCGGGGCGCCCTCGCCTCACTCAGGATTTAGTGCTGAGCGCTGGCAGCAGGAGTTCACCCGCTGCATGCTCACCTGATCCGTCACCTGGCACCCCCGTGGCCCAGCCCTGCCTGTGCAGGTTCCCTCCACCCAAGCCTGTGACCCAAAGCCGGTGATACACGTAAGGAAACTCGGGGAGCGAGCCTTTTCCAGCTGCCTGTAAGGGGTGGTTGTTTCTTATTTTTTTAAAAACTCTTAATATCCCAAAGTATGAGCTCTCACAAGTCAGCGCGCTGCTTATTTCATATTTCTAGATGCTACTGTAATGCAAATCAATAGATGTTTCTATTTGGATATTACTGTTCAAGTACCACCATCTAGCTAATGTATTTATCTTAACTAAAGGTGAAAACGTGCATGCTGTTATTTATTTTGGGGTTTTTTAATGTGTTTTCAGGTAATTTGATCCCAGCAAAAATACTGGACTAAGGGCATGGCGATCTGAAGACCTCTTTTTCTCCTAAAAGAGGTGAAGAAGCTGGAAACAGTAACGTTAAAAGTTTTTCTGGATTAACCTGCAAAAAGCATATGCCTTCGATGATATGGAATGAAAGGGGGTTGGTTCATTTGCAGATGAAGAAAATGATCAGCTGGAAGGTGCTAATGGTCAGACATGACCTTTTTTCTCAAATCTTATATGCGAAGTGATTTAGTCTTAGGAGCCTTTTCCCTATCATTTTCATAACTTTTTATGATTATAGCAATTGTTACTTTGGGTTAAACAGAATGGTAAGCAAGTTTTATCTTAAATCTAAAAACCTCCGTCCATTTTTTGCAAGAACTGAAGATGTATTCCTTTTCGAAGCTCTGTGTTTGAATGAATCGTGCACCAGTTAGCAGCTGCGCTGAAGTAAAACAAAGTAAATGGATCCATGCTATAGGTTGTTTTTATCAGCTTTCTTACTTGGGCTGTAGGCAAGGCTGTGTTCTACTTGCTGTTAGGGACAGGGGAAAGTAAAATCAGGTATTTTCTTGAAATCTCTGTGGAACTCATAGAAATGCAGTACTTGGTCATAGCACGTTTTATAAATTACACTTTAGAATGGTTTTCTTTTTCAATGTTATATATTTGTCAGAGTCCTAAAAAGTCCTTTGGCCTTTTGCCTAGCTTGCGAAATGGGGAAGATACTTACAAAGAGGAAAAAAACCCCAACATTATTTTAATTTTAGAAGTGTGTTAAAGAACAAGATTATTTCTATTAAATCTATGTGGTGTAGGGTTTTCCCTTTTCATGAAAAGGAAGCAGAATTATATTAGCCGTTGGTATTTCTCCAGCTAAAGAACAATAAAAGAGTAACGCAAAGAATCCATGGATATAATTACTGCATCTTGAAGTTCAACGTGCTGGTGGAATTTTTTTCTTTTTTTCAACTGAACCTTTACTTCTTTTGTTGATTTGTTCCTTTACTTCATTTGTTGTTTTCAGTGATAAAATAAGGAGGAAAGATGGGAAACCCAGAAAACATTGGAGATACATATGTTGCTGTGATTCGTCCAAAAAATACTGCTAGCCTGAATTCTCGGGAATATCGAGCTAAATCCTACGAAGTAAAACTATTTTTTTTTAATTTATTAAAATTTTTAAAAATACTAAGTAATAGTAAATATGTAATAATATAGCAGAAGAGAAAATATGACAATAACATTGCTTAAATAATGTCGATGTATGTCATGTATCTACTGTGCATTGCCCCATCCTTACGGTATTTGATCACTTTACGGTTTTGTAATACCTGTGTGTTTCGTATCATTTCAGGGCCTTTTGCCCTGTGGGCTGCTCAGTACAAGGGTGCAGTCTTGTCTTTTTCTCTTTAACCTTACTGTTATGGAGGTCATTTTCACATTCAGTACTTCCTGAATTTTGTTGCTGCTTTTACAGTGGTACAGTAAATAAATACCAAGAGGGAAAAGAAAAGTTAAGTTCAGCGCTTGTTTCGGTTGTGATTAAACTCCTTTGGTTTTGTTATTGTTTGAAAGATTTTGTTGCTTGAAGTTCCCATTGAAGGCCAAAAGAAAAAAAGAAAGAAAGTTTTGTTGGAAACTAAACTGCAGGGAGGTGCTGAGATAACCCAGAGCATCTTGGATTATGTATTAGAAGCCACGAAACCAATTTCACCAGCTAATCAGGGTATTAAAGGTAAAAACGTTTTAATCTGATTTATTGTTGATAGCTCTAGAAAAATATTTTTAAAATTAAATGGGCATGGAAAGGTTGTGCAAAAGCATGAAATTAGTTTTAAAAAAGAAGGTATGTTTTGAGGCTCATCAAAAAACCCCAAACCAACTATACAGCCAAATGCTTTAATTTACCTTTGTTTCCCTTTATCTTTCAACTCTATAAAATGCTTACTAAAAGATTTTTATTAGGTGAAACTTTGCCTGTCTGTACTACTGCTTCACCTCAAATTGAGATTTATAGCCAAACTTCTGGTAAACCAGATAGAAGTGGCTTTTTCATCCTTAGTTTCAGCCAAAACGTGACTTGAACGAGTGAATTGATCACTTCTGATGTCTGTTCTAAAGCCAGCGTTGTTCAGTAGACGGTATCTACATAAAAATATTTCTGGCATAACTGCATCACTTACAGATACAATTTGATTAGTACATTTTCTTTTTCATTGTTGTTGCATAGCTGGTCTAGCAAACAATCTCACATTTGTGCTGACAAAAATTGTTTTAGCCAGCATATTTAATTTCCAGGTTGGTGTAAACTACACTGACTAAAGCGCTTTTTTTGCTGCGTGCCTCATCTCTGCTGTGTAAGTAAGGTTACACTGGGAAGGTTGTCAGTGCGGACAAGACAATGCAGTGATAACAAAAGGAATTGCTGGTAAAATGTTGCAGGTGGCAATAACTGGAGTTGGACAGACTTAACAAAGCTAGTTGAGCAGCAAATGTGAAATAATACCATTAATACACGTTTAGGAATGCCTAGTAAAAACAAAAACTGTGTTTCTTACACAGTTCAAAGAGTTTTAAATTGACTTGGACAGAGGGCCTGAGCATTAATATGCACAGCTTAGTGTGGCCACTGCTGAAATACACAGCTGAGGTCAGAAAAGCAAACAAAATGCTAAATTCTGTAAGGGTGGAAGGGAGGGTAAAGTGGATGATACTGTCCTACCACTATCTGAATAAAGCGTTCACCCTAACGTGGAATATAGCGTGCAGCCATGCTTTGCCATTTCAAAAAGAATCTTGTTTAACTTAAAGATGGGTGGCTTGGGGGGTGAATGCTATGAAAAACCAGGGGTGGTGGTGGTGAAAAAAGGGGTTCGATCTTGTTATTTCTCATGTAAGTGGGTACACACATATTTATGTTCATTATTTTTTTCATGGGTATTTAGATTTTTTTACTTTGCTTTAGACTATAGCTTATAATAATCATAATTTTTTTTCCCTAGAAATTAGGAAGATTGGGTCTGGCAAGCTTTCAGATAGCCAACTCTAGATTATTTGGTTGGGTTTTTTTGTTGGTTAATTAATTATTTTGGGTTTTTTTTAATACTGTCCTAGGAAAGCGCGTAGTGTTGATGAAGAAGTTTCCCCTTGATGGAGAGAAAGCAGGCCAGGAGGCATCGCTTTACATTGTTCCGACTGTTGTGAAAGGTAACGTTGAGCATGATTTCTGAAGTTGCATCCATTTTAGCAGAAATTCAGTTTAGGGTTTATTACGAATTTTTTTGAATACCCTACACGGCCTTTTCTGTATTTAAACATTGGAAGTTACATTCAGATGAAAACCTCTTGAAAAAGTTACTTAGAATTACGGAAAAAACCTTGTTTATAATGTATTTCCTTTGTTTCTGTAACAATAGCACACTTCTGTTTTAAGCTGTATTTGTTCAGTTGATTATATTTCAAAACATGGATTAACTTGTATAGAATTTACTGAATGCAAGTCTAAGAAAGACATCCTATTCAGTTCAGTGCTCTTTACTCAGAGAAGAATGCTTATTGAAGTCTGTAAACAGTTTTGTTTGAGTAAGGAATGGTGAGTAAAGTCTACAGAAGGCAAAGTAAATTGCTTGTCAGGGAAATATTTTTTTAAAAAGCCTGAAATAAATCTCGGTGTGCTTTTGGGGAATCTCCTTCATTTTTGCCTTACTGATAGGCCTTAAGGATAAAAACTATCAAATAAATACCATTGTGGAGTTACCAATAGCAATAAATACCTCTTCTAGTCCCGAGTCCTATTCTTTTTTCTGGCAACAGTATACATTTAATATCAATTTCTCAAATGAAGCTGATCACACTTGTGGAATAGTAGCTGAACACTTTAAGGTTTTTAAGGCTGCCCTGTTGAGTTGTGAATTGTTATGTGAGAACTGCATGTAATTCCTGTCAGTTATCATTTGGTAAAAATAAAGTTATTCTAGTTTAAAGTTAGAATATACTCTGGATTAATTAGGAACATGTAACCACAAAAGATGCAGAAGGGAAAACAAGATTCTTCTTCTCATAGATGTATCTTCAGAGTATGTTTCCTTTTTAGATAATACGAAATACGCATACAGTCCTGGATGCCCTGTGTTCTACTGTTTACAAGACATCATGAGAGTCTGCAGTGAATCCAGCACCCATTTTGCTACACTTACCGCAAGAATGTTAATTGCCTTGGATAAGTAAGAAATGCCATTAGTAAAAATACATTAGAATAGGAATTAAATGAGATAATTTGTAGATGTAGCACATAGTTTTTACAGCATTCTTGTGATTAAGAAGGAAATAATTTTGATATCATGTTACTTTCTTCATGTTTGTCAGAAACTGAAACCTTGACAACAGATTTCTAAATCTTCTTAAAAATCTTTTTGCAAACTGAAGAATGATGTACTTATCTAAATCAAGTAGCTTTTTGGAAGTTCCTGCTCACAGTGAATGTTTTGTAAAAAAAATATAAAATACTAATGATTAATCTTCTTACTAATGATTAATCTTCTTCTGTACGTCCCTTTCTTCTGTATTTCCAGGCTAAATCACTAAATGAAATTTATTGTATTCCAGCAAAATGTGTATCTCAAGCTTGTGAGAAAGTACGTGCAGAAACCTAAATACAAATCTAGCTTTAGATCATTAGTTAAAACGTGCCCCGTGCAACATTGCACTAAAATAATTTAGCAATTTGGTGAAAATGTATTTATCCAAAATTTGAGATGAATAACTTGTCCTGAGCCCTGTGTTATACTGCATATGTGGCAGGAAAAAACGCAGCAGGTGTACAATGCTGACCTTCCCCTCTGGCTCAGCATGAGGGCTCTAAAGCCCTTCTGTATTCTCGGTAGGAGTGAATAGAAGAGAATAACCTTCAGCACAGCTTTGTGAAAAGGCAGGTGGTAGCCTGTGTGAAGGAGACTTAGCAGTTTGGAAACTGTCAAAGGACCTTAGGAATTTTTTGCCTTTTCCTACCTCTCCCTAATGAAATGTATGAGTTAGAAGGCTTAAGTCAGCACAGACATGGAAACTTCAAGTCACACTTAAACAAAGTGCTTTAAGTTTTAAAATGTGTACAAGGAGAGTAGTAATACTCTCAATACATAACTGAATGTAAATGAAACGATGAAGTGTTGGTGTGGTTAAGTGTTTCAGCTGTAACCAGTGTTACTCTTAGCTTATAATTTCCTTTTCTTTGGAACTTTGCATATGCATGAAATGTGTTTGAGCAAATACCTTTCCTTAGCTATATTTGGTTTAAAAATGTCATGTTTGGGGATTAATTTAGTGCTATAACATTGGCTGTTATATTATGTTATAATAATTATAATAACTAATGTTATATTACATTATAATAATTTTTTAAAAATTAAAATGTGTGATTATCATACACACAACTCTTAAACAAAATAATGGACATGCATGACCAAAATAGGCCTTTTCTACCTGAAAGTGAATTACTTGCCCATTCTTTCCTGCAGGTGGTTGGATGAACGGCACACCCAGTCTCACTCCATCCCAGCCTTATTCAGACCATCTCCTCTTGAGAGAATTAAAACAAATGTAATAAACCCTGCCTATGCTATAGAGCCTGGTCAAACAGAGAGCTCGTTACACATGGGTTATACTGCCCTGGAAATAAAGAGCAAAATGCTGGCATTGGAGAAAGCAGATATGTGTATCTATAATCCTTTGTTTGGATCTGACCTTCAGTATACCAATAGGGTAAGAACTGTATTTTCATTTTATATTTGTGAAGCATATGTACATTTTCATTCTACAATTCATTCATGTATTTAATATGAGTGTGTGCTTTATGTTTAATACAATCAGATTTCTTTATGGCACACATATTGCTGAACAGTTTTTCAAATCCTCACACTTGAACATAATTGTCTTTAATTATAAAATATTACTATCATAACTTTGGTTTCAAGAGTATACCCAGCCTGGATGGGGGATTGTTTAGCCAAATCTCACCAAGATATTTTTTAAATTGTGTTTAAATTATGTCTTCACAGGTTGACAAAGTGGTAATAAATCCATACTTTGGCCTTGGAGCCCCAGACTATTCAAAGATTCAGATTCCTAAAAGAGAAAAGTGGCAACGTAGCATGAGCAGTGTCACAGAGGACAAGTATTACGTTACATTCCTTTTTCATTAACAGATAATTTTGTTTTATTATATTATGGTAGTACTTGGTAGATGTGGTCAGAATGATATTCCTGTTACTTTAGGGCCTTACTGTATAAATACGTATTTTTAAAAAAATTCTATTTGAAGTCTCTTAAGTACTGACACACCACAATTAAAGGATGGATCAAGAAAGGTTTAAATTATAAACATTAGGGAAGCATTTCTAGGCATAATGAATAGAGCTGTGACTTGACTACTGCATGACTAAAATACTAGTTGTATGAATACTGGCACATTTTAGCCACATGAGCTTCATTTTTATTCTTCATGTAGATCTACAGTTAGTGCTAAGTTGGTAATTTAAAAAAGTCCATGTTCTCATCTACTGAAATATTTCTGAACTGTGTTCTCCTGTTTCCCCTTTTAATTCATAGGGAACACCAGTGGGTAGATGATTTCCCTCTTCACCGCAGTGCTTGTGAAGGCGACTCTGATTTACTAAGCCACCTTCTGGATAAAAAGTTTTCTGTTAATCAGTTAGACAGTGACCACTGGGCACCTATCCATTATGCATGCTGGTGAGTCAGACAAATACAGTTTTGACAATCAAATGCATTCTTGCTATCATGATTCTTTAGTGCTAATCATTTTTGTAATTTATCATACAGACTCAAAAGTGAGAAATCCAAAAAACCTGTAGACTTTTTACACGTTGACTCTAATATATGTTAGTGTGTCACGGTTTAAAGCTGGGCTGGCTATTAAATAGATGACAGATGCTCTTTGTTAACCCCCTCCCTCCCCAAAGGGAGGAGAAAGAGAAAAGGGAAAGAGACTTATGGGTTGGAAAAGTTAAAACAGCTTTAATCTAACTACAATAATAATGTATTATAATAATAGGAAAATAATAATGAAATATATGCAAATATATACAAATACATACAAAGCCAATATCCCCTCCACCGATGACGAATACGTCACCCAGACACTGTGGGGCATGCCCCGGAAGAGTCCCAGACTGTACTTGGCATCATGCAGGAACTGGGTTCAGGAATGCACAGATTGGGATTGAAGTCAGAAGAATTGGACAGAGTCCTCCTCAGATGCTGGCCATAGAAGAAGAGAGCATGACCCTCGTGATCCCTCAGCTTTATACCAAGTATGACACGTATGGGATGGAATAATGCATTTGGTCAGTTTGGGTCACCTGTCTGACCCGCTCCTCCCCACCGCAGGGTCGCAGGTGTCACCACTTTTCCTGTCTTTCGTTTCCGGCACATAAGAAAGTTAGCAGAAGCAAGCATCAACCTTGGTCTCCATAGGGATAACTATAAGCAAGAGCCTTACTGCATACCATTCGTACTGATGTTCCAGCACCAACTATAAACACCGAGCCTTATCACTGCTAGAAGCAGCTACTGTCTGGAAAAACTTGCAGTTAATTTCAGAGTGCAGCTTCTCAGAAGAGGCTTAACTAAAAAGCAAAGTTACTAAAAGAAAATTAGTTCTGTCCTGGCCCAAACCAGGATATAGTGTTAACCTTCTGAGGAGAAAGATTGCTTCAAGTTTTGAGGTAATTTCAATCTGAATGGTTTCAGAGGAGACCAGGTCTGGAGATCGTATCATCAAACACTTATCTATTGCCTCTTATATCTGTCATGAAGCATCTGTTTTAATTCCTGTTGGAGACACTGGCTCTAGTTTAGTGCGGTAACTTTTACCATCTTTGTTGGTTAAAGGCTGTGAGCAGTTTTACAGCACAGCAGTGGCTGAGCTGAGCACGTTTTGGTGATGCTCAAGCTTTGAGTGGGAAGCTGGACTAGGTGATCTACAGAAGTCAACTTGTCTGACTATAACTCTGTGATTATTTAATCTGTAAGTGCTTGAGAGCTTTCCTCAGTTGTTGTAAAGATGCTTTTGTTTTATCTTTAGCAAATTAGTCTTCTGTATTTACAGTAGTGCCTGATGATATGAATAACATGAAAAGCAAACATGGTTATAAAAAAATAATTATTTGATTTTTAGTTTGTCAGAAAGTTTGCATAAATAGCGTACTCAAGATTTACCCGTTATCAGCGTGAGGCTTAAGAGTCCCCAGGATCCATCTGCATGACAATCAGCTTTACTCTGATTCTCATACAGATTATTTTTTTTTTCAGGCAAGACTGCGCTCTGTTTTCCATGACTGAATTGCTACAACTACCCAAACTTAGCTAGCTCAAGGCAAGGTTCGGTGTGTCTATAATGAATCCAATAAATGGTTACTAGACCAATGGTTACTGAAGAAGTGCAGAACTGATACTAATTTCTACAACTTATTAATGTTCCATTGTCTTTGGTGTCATTTCAAAGCTAAAAACTCTTGAGCATGGAAATACTTTTCTGTATTTAGGACTATCTGAAAATAGATTTTATTTTACATTTGCTGTGTCTGTTTTGCTTTAAACCTGTCTGCAGGTATGGAAAAGTTGAAGCCACTCGAATGCTGTTAGAGAAAGGGAAATGCAATCCAAATCTTTTGAATGGCCAGCTTAGCTCTCCTCTTCATTTTGCTGCTGGAGGTGGGCATGCTGAAATAGTACAAATTCTACTAAATCATCCAGAAATTGACAGGGTAAGTTCTGTTTGTCTATAGAAATAGCAGTTTTAGCAACAGTTTCTACCTTGTGTATGTGAAATATTTTGTGTCCAGATCACAACGTGTAAACACAATGATCCTGTTGAGCGATTACCAAAAAATGGTTAAATATTTTTCATTACCTCTACTTTTCCCACTGTGTATCATTAGATGTTTGAACCCTAGGATCAAGGATCTTAATTGTCTCAAAAATGTGTAAATGTTTACCTACCTGTGGTGAAAACAATGTATTATTGGTGATTCTGTTTGTTTGTAGCACATTACTGATCAGCAAGGAAGATCACCACTGAATGTCTGTGAAGAGAACAAACAAAATGAGTGGGAAGAAACTGCAAAACTGCTAAAGGAAGCCATAAATAAACCTGTATGAGTTTATTTTCTAAATAGTTTAAAGTTTGTATTTAATTTACACATAAACTTGTAGAAGAGCTAGGCTCACTTATAGCTGTTACTGGAAACGTGCAGTATGCTGAAATTGTTAGTGTAAATATTGACAAACTGACATTTTGTATCTTCAAATGTTTCTGTCTATATTTTTTGCTCAAGAAATACATGTAAGACTTTAAACGTGATGTTTTGATTTATTTGTAGGAGCATCACATCAGCTACCGATTTTATGTCTACTTTTGATCATACGACCGTCAGCTTTCTTTATGCATTGTCATCTTTTATGTGGATAAACAGGAGCATTCAGCTGGCTAAATGTAGGCTTCTACAAAATGGGCTTTACACCAGTCATTGTTGGCTTCTTTGGCAGTCAGTGGAGATCTAGGCAGGGTCGTAAGCAAAATTTACAATGTGATTCCTCTAATCCTGAAGTAGATTTAAAATTAGCCAAATTATATAAACCCACTGGTTTCTTTTCTTTGACTTCAGATGCAACTTGTATCTCTGTAGGTAGGTGGCAGTAAACCTGTCAGTTTTTCAAGATGTTTTAAATTCTCTTCATTTCACCCTATGTGAATGAATCTTCCAAAATAATTAATGAAGGAATTGACCTCCTTTATTTTAGGGATCTTATTATGCAGTTGATCAAATGGCAGATGTGTGTCTAATGACTCTGAAAGACTAATGTACGCGTTTTAAGTAGATTTCACAGCGTAATACATGATATTATGTTGTCACTTATTACTATCGAATTAATACATTCAAATTAAAAAAAAGATAGAAATTACTGCAATAGGAGTCACGGTGACTGCTGCAGCAAAAATAGACTCATGTTTTCCATTCCAGCCTCATTTTCAGTCAGTTGTCATTTTCCAAGACATCAGTCTTTTTTTCCCAGAAGTTTTTAGGAACTCAGTTGTTGACAGCTAAGTAGATTTGAAGAAGAGAAGTAAGAAATTCCTGCAACTTTTTTATTCAAGCAGCTGAAACATTTAATCTATTAGAAAAATGAAAACAAGACGTTTCATTGATTTATGGCTTGCTTTAAGCACCTGATTTACGTTTAAGTACACCTTTCAGGAGGCATACTCTGGGCCCACATAAAATTCAGTGAAAGCTATGTGAGTTCTGAAGAGGAAAATGATTGATTATTAGTAATATTATAGAAGTACTAAAAGATCTTAGTGAGACTGTATTCCTGTTGTACTGAGATCTGTGTGAAGGGTGGTGCTTCCCTCTGAAAAATCAGTCTTTTTAGTATAGACTAATGATGGGAATAATTCATACCCTGCCAGTAATAGTGAGGCAATTGAGCCCAAATCCTTCGGGGACCTTTTAAATGCCTACTTGCCTTTGAGTTCAACAGAAGTAAAGTACTCAAAATATCAGTAAGATCTTTCTTGTAGTTATTGTGGTAAAAAGCACAGTATAAGAACTTGCATAGGACATGAAACAAGCAGTTTTGATAAACTGTAAATATGCATGAGTTGTACAATGTTCTTTTTCCCAACAGTATGGATGTTGCTGAATTATCGTAAAATTGCTTTCCTTTTCAGAAGCACCAACAGAAAGGAATATAACAAGTTCTTTGTTTAATATGTTTGAATTTTTATGTAGTATGAAAAGGCACGAATTTATCGTATGGATGGGTCATATCGCTCCGTTGAGTTGAAACATGGAAACAATACTACTGTACAGCAGATAATGGAGGGGATGCGTTTGTCTCAAGAAACTCAGCAGTACTTCACTATCTGGATCTGTTCTGAGAACCTCAGTAAGTGACAAGGAAGATGGCTGTAGTTGAGAGTTTATCATAGTTTTTTTATTTCTGCTTGCCTTTAGGAAAAAAAATACTTTTGTAGGAAAATAGGAAACATGGTCTCTGACAGTTCTGTATTAACCTCTTTCTGTCAGCTTTTAAAAGCCATCCTTTAGGAGTTAATTTGTATCTAGACTGTCAATACACTTTGCCCCTGCCAGAGACCGTAATCCCTCTAGGTCTCATTCTTTATATCTTTTGCACAGGGAGTGAAACCAATCTTTTTATTTCCTCTGCCTACACTTTCCTCCAGTAAATCAGCTCCCAGCCTTTATAGACTGATGTCTCCAAACTGCTTTCAGAGCTATAGCTTCTTCATTTCAGCCATCATTTTGGGTACCCCCAGTAGGTCTGACCCTGTATCACTGTGGCATCTAGAATGTATTTCATCTAGGAAGATGAGGGTGGTACAGATTGCTTTTGTTATAGGGCACCTTTGCTGTCATAGTCCCGACTACTAACTTACCCTGATTTTAGTGGTATTTTTCTTCTCAGAGTATCTGAAATTGAACGCCTGTAGTTGTTTTTACCAATGTTTAATCTACTTAAAACTAGTAATTAAAGTAAAGCTGATTAATGTTTTTTCATTAGGTCCGTTAATCATATGGATTTTCATGTATTTTGCACCACAATTATTTTTGATAAACAAGTTTTCAGATATATTTGGTGTGAGGCAATTCTGATGCAAAGCGTCATTATTACATTTGCTGTATTTTTTGGTATTTCTGATCTAAATAAAAAGTATGTTATAGATGTAGTTTGAGATATATAGCAAAAGATAAATAGAACCACAAAAGAGTCAGTGATTGTGAATGTGTTTAGTCAGAAAACGTGGTAAACGGTACTGCTGCAACAAGATAGCTATGGGACACATTATAATGGATTTACAAAGCACAATTCAGGTCTGGTAGGATACTGTGGTGACATTACCATTAATACAGAAGCTTTGCATTTAAAATTTTATTTACTCTTGTCAATCTTCCACTACAGTGGTGTTGTTCCTCTTTTTTTTTTAAATCTATAAATCTTGCAGGAAATCTTTTTTTCATTCTTTTTAAATCTTTTTCTCCCGGTGTCACGCCATTTGCCTTTTTTGCTTTGCTGTATGCCACGTGACCACTGTAACCCTCAGTTAAACCTAGATGTTTGACTGGAAGAAAGGAAGTGTTTGAGTGTTGAAGTCTAGCTGCTTGTGCCTTTTCTAAATACGTACCTCATGTTTACTACAGAGAGGAGCTCACTGATACATTGTTTAAAAACAAGTAACTTTCTAGATATTTAGCCTAAGTATTTCTTGCAGTGTGTGTACAACTGTAAAGACCATAGTTTTCTTGTTTGTAGGAGAAATAATGTTTTTCTGTGTGTGAATGTAAGGTAGGTAAGTTGAGTGAACAGATTATTCTCAGTGAAAAGATGTTGCAGCGTAACATGTCCTTTGAAGTTTTTCATATAATGTGAAATGTCACAATGTAAAAGCCAGAGCTGTGAGGATGAGGCAGATACAGCATTCTAGTTCCTCACCACTAGAAATCAGCCAAGTAATAATCACAAGGACAGATCAGGTAAGTGCATGAGCGTAACTGAAGGTATGGACTGTAGTGCATGGTAGGACGGTAGTTGAAAGCTCTGTATTAAATTTCTCAGCTCTCGTATACACAGGAGAACATAAAACATTGAATGACTGTAGCCTGTTAAGAATCAAGACGTTTTACAGATTAAAAAAAAAAGTCTGTTCTGAAAAGTTCATGGTTTATATATATATATATACACAGAAATGGCAAATATGTTTATAAGATGAGATATATCTGTATTTTTCTGTCAGAAATTAGATTATTTGACTTTGTATTTATCCCACAGTAATTGAGACAAGAGTCTCTGATGTTTTGTTATTGTGTTTTTAAGGTCCATCTTGGTATTCCATTAAATTTTTAAATACCACTTCAATCTTGAGCAGCTGAAAATAACAAAGGTTCATCACTAGTGCATTTAGTGAATTGATGCTGAGAGTTTTGTCAGTAAATCCATATTTTCAAAACCTTTTATATATGGCAGCTTAGAAAACATAGGGAAAAATGTTTGTTAATGAGTCCTCAGTTTCAGATACTCTGGTTTGGTGCAGCATTTATTCATATATATGTGTGTGTGCTGGATTATTCTGTTTGTTGATGAACAAAATCTGTTATTCAGGCCTCCAGCTGAAGCCATACCACAAGCCTTTGCAGCATATTCGAGATTGGCCTGAAATATTCACTGAACTGACAAACTTGGATCCTCAAAGGGAAACTTCACAGCTTTTCCTGAGAAGAGATGTGAGACTTCCACTGGAAATAGAAAAAAAGGTCTGCACTTGGAAGTGATAGCATGAAACCATGGTCAGAGTCAGAACACTTTGACCACCAACACTCAGTGTGTTTAATGACTGTAGTAATTTTCAGTTATTTAAATTGGACCTCTCCTCTCCTTTTCTGTAGTAGTTTGAATCTTAAGGTTCTTTCTTCCCCCTTGCCTTCCTGCCCTCTGTCTGCTCTGTCTATCTTACGTTCCCAGCCGTTTGGTTTATCGTAAGTCGATGTGCCTCAGTCTCTATCTGTCTGTCATATAGCTAAAAACAACCTACCCAATTTTCTTTCTTTTCCTTCAACTGCGACTTTTCAGATATTTAATGGGTCAGTTTCAAGGGGATTATTCAAACGTATTATTTAAAATTGATTCATGGGGGAAAAAACCACAGATGTCAGTATTTCTGTGAACCTTTTGATTGGGTGTGGTATGCTAGTCACCTTTAATTTCTAAGTGTGTTAGATCAGTGAAGTGTTGAATTAAGTCAGTTAATATATGTCATTTTTTTCTATTACAAAGAATGACTAACGTACATTTGAGTCAGGATCACACCTTTGTCTTCTGGCTCTGAATCAGTGAGAAATTGTATTTATAGTTTCTAAGTTCATTTTCTTTTGCAAATAAATCATTTTTATTTGAATCTTTTTAACAGATTGAAGATCCATTGGCTATTCTTATCCTTTTTGATGAAGCCAGATATAATTTACTGAAAGGTTTCTATACATCACCTGATGCCAAGCTGATCACGCTGGCAAGTCTGCTTCTACAAATAGTCTATGGAAATTATGAGAGCAAGAAACATAAACAGGGCTTTCTAAAGTAAGTATATGTCTTTAAAACTTGAAATAATGGCACTTACTATGGAACTCTCAAATTTTAGGTATGATACTTTTATTGTTTTTCTCCATCACTGAGCTCTAGTTCAGAGTAATCACATAACCCTCGTAGCATTAATACAAGCTGGACATGGGGTCTGAAAAATATATTAATCTTTATTGTAGTCCCAGGCAGAGGGATGGAGGTTCTGTATTCTGTATGTCTATACTGAGATACAGTAATGCCAAAATGAGTAACAGTATTCACGTGAATGAAGGGGTTTGACATGACTGAAACTTTGGACAATGCTGAAGAAACCTCTTAGTATGTCCAGTTAGACCAACTTCTGGGATTGGCTTTCCTCCTTCTTTGAAGAGGACAGACCATGCAGAGATACTATTTCTGTTCTCTCATTTGTATGTGAAATGCTATAATAAATCGGTGAGAAACATAGCACCAGTAGGGCTCTGCCAGATGGTGCTTTTCTCTCCCCTTGTCTCTGCTTGCCAGCACAACAGTAGCTGAGCTGTTCTGGGATATGGCTTTTTCCTACCACGTAAATTTCTACAGCAGTATCTGAGCACATCAGGATTCCAGTTCTCTACTGTGTGCACCTTCATTCCACCCCCTACCATCTCCACCTCAATTCATTCTAACAGCAGCTGCGGTATTCTGGAATACTACTATGCTTCTCATCTCGTGTCACTCACAGCATCAACTGAGCTGTCTTGGCTTGCCTTTTTTTGGTTGTATTCGCCACCATCAGTAAATCGGGGTGCATTTTATGCTACAGTTACTCTGATGTATGTGTGGCTGCCTCTGAAAGGGCTGGCTGTACTGACTGCACTTGTTCCTTTCTCTTCCTTCTGTTAGGTGTAGAGACTGTACCATGACAGAGTAAGCTAGGTGAATGAGCGCACTGACTGGAAAACTTTCAGGTGGGCTGTTCAGTAGGTTCAGCTGTTGACCCATCTTGTCCTGCAGTTACACAGTTGGTAGATTGAGCATAAGGAGAACTGGGTTTAAGTGGGACTGCCCACCTGCAGGAGAGTGCAGTTTAATGCTGCTGGGTTTAATATGAAACTGCCCCCACTGAATCCCAGCAGCTGCAGGGTGGTGTTCCTTTCCACAGTGAGGCAAATCAACAACGTGGTTCTGAGTTGATCCTGCTCAATGAAAGCATTGTGTCTATAGACAGGACTACTTGGAAAGATAGTTTGGGCCAGATAAAGAGCATTGTGGGCATTTGGGCATGCTTTCCATCGATATTCAAATGAAGATGTTGGAAAATATCTTGATTTGTTCTTCTTCAGACAGATGAAGATATTTATATTCTAATTCCTTTTTGTAGTTGTCGTAAATGTTTATTAAAACAGGTCATTTCAAAAATATATCCAGGCTGTTGTTTGTATGAGAGTATCCTTGACCTTAAAGATCTGGATGCGTTGTCCCATGCAGAGTTTTTCTTGGTAGATCATATGTGCAGTTACTGACAAATATAGTTTTAAACTTACTAAATAGGTCAGTTAGGTGATACCATCTTAATTGTGCTTAAAAGCAAACTAGTAAAGGCTTCCTTTTAGTGTTTTTTGTTTGTTGTGTTTTGGATTTTCTAAAAAGGCACTTTATATAAATAGCTTCACTTACATGTCATGAAATATATAACTTCATGTGGAAATTAACTGGGCCAAGTTCTTGGTAGTGCTGAGTACAGCACTGAAGGGAAGAGTATCTATAAGCTGTCTTCTGAGTATGTGATATTCGGGTGTAAATGGCTGTTTGAATATCATTTTGGCTTCCAACCTGGGATTCACCGAAGTAGTCTGTAATCAAGTAAGAGTCACGTGTTCTGCTGCTAGCATTTCCTCTCCCTGCCGTGTCCATGATGCATGACACAAAGTGTCATGTAACACAAAGCTGGATCTCCATTAACTGAGAATTAGACTACCTCTTAGGAAGCCTGACCTTACATTTCAGGAAAGCATCTCACCTGATGAGGCAGGATAGAGTAGGAGCTGACTGTCTATCTCAATGTGTGGCTTAAAGATAGAAACTGGCAGACATTGTTCTTTGTCCTTACTTTGTTTAGTGAAGAAAAACCTTTTTTCTGCTTTGTTTTTCTCTTAGTGAAGAAAATCTTAAATCTATAGTACCAATCACTAAACTAAAAAGTAAAGCTCCTCATTGGACAAACAGGATACTTCATGAATACAAGGTGAGATAAATAATCAAATAGTAGAAAATCCTGTTGTGAACATTTTTTGACTGTTTGGTTGTCAGTGAATGAAAAAAAATACTGGTATATAAAGCTAGAAATGCGTATGTTCTGGATTTTTGGGGTGAGTTGTTGGAATGCTGTTTTTCTTGTACAGTTACAGTTGATCAGCTTGTTAGAAGTAAATGTAATCGTCATCTGTTTATTGATCTTCAGTGTTAACTGTGTATTGGGGATACTTCCTATTGAGGCATACGTGTAAAAAAAATCTACTCTGACTTAACATTTTCCCATCTGCTTGTAGCGATAGATCCACAAAGTCCTTTCTGTCAGTGTAATTTGTATGTTAGGGATCTGATAGGACTGCTGATGCACACGTGCGCACACAGTCCTTTGACTGGAGCAGTTAATTGAGCAAAATTTTTAAATGTGGACTTGGGCTGCTTCTGTAAAAGACATGTAAATGAGGGTTGTGGATTCCAAATGGGGTCAGAGGCACCTGAAGATTAAATTCGTGAACTTCATTAAAAATTGCGGGAGAAGTGAGGTGTGTCAGAGGGAGAACTGTACTGGCTGACATGCATCACTAAAGGTAGCTGCTAGGAAACACTGCAGAGGCACCCAGGGAATGTTTCCAGGCCTTGCCTCTCTTTTGAGATGAGGTTACTCAACATTCTCTTGGTGCCTACACCTTTTTTGTCAGAAACCAGCAGATCATTCCTGTTCTTTCTAATACAGATGAAGGAGGGGATGATGGCGGGCTTTCTAAGACTGTGGTATAGCAGAGTAGTGCAGGGTGTTGATCCAAAGAGGTTGGTCTCATCCACCACACACATAGTCATGGCCCCCTAACTGTTGGAGACTTGTGTTCTCTCTTGTGCCTCTGCCTTCTCATCTCGTGTGTGGCCCGGCCACATTTTTTTGTTGTTTGGGGTACTTTAGATCAGTCTGAGGCAGGAGCACTCTAGTGATCCTTTGTTGTGACCGTTTCACTCTACTGAAGAGGAAGAAATAGAAGCCTGTCTCATTCTGAATGAGGGCTCCGCTAAAGAAAACAAAACTGCACCTCTCGTTTGCTTAGAAAAGAAAAAAATCCATGGTTTTTGGGGGGAGGTGCTTGCTCATCTTACCATGCCTCACTGAATTGGACCCCTGAAAGGAGGAAGAATGCTTAGTTTCAAGGATTGTGATGCATTTAGTGTCAGATGGGTGTATAGCTGCTTATCCCTGGTGTGTCCGACATACTTCTGGGAGACGCAAAATTGTGGGGCCCTGCAGAAGTTAGGTGTCTGTGGCTCCGATTTCTGAGGCTCGTACATGTGTCTGCTTTCTGTTTCAGTCTCTTCTGGCGTTTGAGCCTTTCTGTGGCTCTAGGGTTTAATTTACATGTAGGAAGATGGTTGCTGGGAAAGCACTTTGGTAATACTTGTGTAGTGGGAATTCCACTAAATAGTGTTTTTTCTTCAAATAACCACAACTATTTGGGAAGAGTTGTTGATTGCCATTGTTCCTTTATTTCTAGAATCTCAGCACCAGTGAAGGTGTAAGCAAAGAGATGCATCACCTTCAGCGCATGTTCTTGCAGAATTGCTGGGAAATTCCTACTTATGGAGCAGCTTTTTTCACAGGACAGATATTCACCAAAGCAAGTTCAAGCAGCCATAAAGTCATCAAAGTGTATGTAGGAGTAAATGTAAAAGGGCTGCACCTCCTCAACATGGAAACAAAGGTCAGCTTAAGTGAACTGCCAGTGGTAACTGTTAAGCTTAGTTCTGTCCTCTTAAATTCTTTGAGCTAGTAGTCATGTCACATCTGACTTTGGTTAAACTTGACTGCGAAGATTTCCAAGATTTTAATAGATTTATAAGGCCCTACTAATAGACAGCTTCGTATTTTTCCACTGTACTACTTTACAAGCTACAACTAGATTGTGGAACATACTGTTCTAAGTCAGAATCCTATCTAAGTGAACTAAACAAAGTTCAGTTTGTAAGCATTGAGAATATTTTCTGAGCGACAGTTTCCTACATTTCATTGTAGGCTTTACTCCTCAGCCTAAAGTATGGTTGCTTTATGTGGCAGTTGGGGGATGGAGATACATGTTTCCAAATCCACAGTCTGGAGAACAAAATGAGCTTTATTGTGCATACCAAACAGGTAAGCATTGTCATTTTTCATCCTTAATGTTCAACTATTTTTTCCTAAACTAGATACATGCCTCTCTCTCTTGAGATTGACCACCCCTGTACAGTATAAAAGAAGCCCAAGCCAAGCCCACACAAAAATGATCTTAAAACTTTCTTTTTAATATTTCCGAATGTTTCCTTGTTTTCCTAGCACTTGAAGCTTTTTGGGTTCAAAATACATAAAATGCATCTGTAATCATTAGGGTAAACTTTTTTTTTTACATTGAAACTTTTTGTTGCATGTGCCCAATTCCCCAGACTCTAAGGATAATTCCAAATATGATGAGAATCACAGAGTTAGAGCTGGTAACTTTGCTACCAAAACTAGCAGAGTTTGAGATTGGATAAAACTGAGGATCTATGAAGGCAGTGTTATAAAGCAACTTCACAGCAATTGCTACCAGCAACTTTTGATTGTGTTTGTGGATGTCTGATGGAAAATGTTTGTTTTACCAGTAGTCTGTATCAGTGGTAATATGCCATGTTAAAATGTGTTGTGACAAAATTACAGCTTTGAGTATCTTGCGTACTTTGGCAGTAGTTGCTTTTGATTCTTATATATTAAGGGGGTTACAGGGGAAGTGATTGAATACTTTGAAAACCACTCTGATATCTGAGAAAAATGTAGGGTTTATTTTCCTTATTTCTAAATATAGATTGAACTTCTAACTTTCTACTTTTACCTGCTTGCATTTGTCATATACTTAAGTTAATTGTGTCATAGTTCCGAAATACTGATAGAATTTAATTGTATACCTTTATATAGGCAGGTCTCGTTGTAAAACTTCTGATGAAATTAAATGGCCAGTTAATGCCAAGTGAAAGAAATGAATGATGGAAACGAACAATAGTTACAAAACAGCATATTATGGCTAAGCAAAACCCAACTTATTTCTCATCGTAACAGAAGACTTCCACGTACATGAATTTTACACAACAGAAAAGTCAATTTGTACAGTTTTTTAACTTTGTACAGAAGTGGCATGGTTTATTTTTTTAAAAAAACTATACAACACATCTGTTATTTTTATAAATATTTTTGTGTTTCATATTTAAGCTATTGTAGGGCTTGAGCTTAACCAATAAAGCTAATGAAACGTAAATGGTTTACTGAGTTAGACGAGCATGAATCAAGAAAGGCTTTTGTTCCTAGAGGACGATGGGACTACCAGTGCCATTAAGCAAGTCTCAGTTAACCTATTTACCTTTCATGTCATTCTGTGGAACATCAAGGAGGTTGTGCATGTTACAGTATTTTGTAGACACAGTTTAGTTTAAAGATAGTGTTGATAAGTATGCTTAAAAGACCAGTTAGACCTTTGAGCAACTACTTTTGATAAAGTCTTGTTTTTTATTTGGTTTCTGACAAATGTTACAGCTGGCTTTATTTTTACTCTTAACTTTCTCATACTTTGTATTCATATTTATTCTAAAACACTGCATGAGGATGTCAAAAGGGAAATACTTTAAACCATTCAGAAGCCATACTAAATGTTTAGCATGCTAGCTTTTAAAAAAAATGGATTCTTACTTTTGCTGTGCAATATAAAATGTGAATACAGAGAGGGGAGAGATACAGATTTACAAATGATTCTTACTCAGAGGACTTCAGAAAGTTTAATAAACGTTACCCTGGATTGCAACACATCTGCAGTAATGAAAACTCATATAGGAAGTACTAAGTTATTTCTGTTAAACTAAATTTCCTACTTATTACTTACTTCAGTTTCTTGAGGCTACAAGCAGTGCAGGATGTGGAAATGAGGATTTATAATGCAAGAAACTCAAATACAGTTCATAAGCATTCTGCCTGCTGTTTGCAGAGTCAACTCAACAAGCTGGGTCCCAAGTGTAAGGTGGGTCCCTATGCAGTCCGAAACATATGTTGTACGTTAAAATAGTATCCATGACACAAATCTTTAAAATTTCTGGTTGTATTACAGGGTTTTAAGTGCACTTGACTATTTCTTCTGTGTAAACTGCATGCTAAACCAGTGTGCAATATTTTGTAAAAAAGTTTTTTAAAAAAAAAAATAGCACTTGCCTCTAAGTTTTCAAATAAATGAATGTTAGGAACTGTGCTGCTGTGTAGTAACTTTACTCATACCTTACTACTAGTAAGTGCAGTTGAAGAAATTAAAGTAGTAAGCAGTTAAAAAACTGAACAGGAGACTTATATTTTGTAATCTTCTTAGCAAGCTATACTTTTCTACTTAAACTTCATGGGCATAAATAACGGTAAATCTTCATGGATTGTTATATTTTATTTAAGGTAAGTAATGCAACAGTCAGGTCCTTCATAGTGCATCCTTGCTATCACTTGGCACCAAAATACACTTTTCTACATAGCACTTTGTTAGAAAACTAGAGGAAAAATGTTACAATGTGTGTCAGTTGCATATTTAACAATAGTATTAATATGCCTTATTGCTGTGTAGTTCTTTCTGCTAAATTCTTATTTATTTACTACCTAATAAATTGTTTGCAACAAGTCACGTTTGTTGTTTTTATTATTGCAGCCAGCATGAAAGTGCCATCAAATGTCTTACCAAGGTGTTATTTCCAAAGAGCAGTATTTTGTAACAGGTTCATCTTTGCAAGGTATGAAGGAAGATTATCAGAGAGGATCATAGGAAGGGTCCCATGGTGACTACAAATTAAGGTAGTGCACTTTGGAAACCACTCAAAAATTCATGAGGAAAACTGGAAACTGTTAGTCATGGCAAACTAGAAGTTTGCAGCTGTTGCGCGTCAGTGGAGTCGTTAAGTTGTGAAAGCCCGGTTATGCAGTCCTAGGAGGCTTCTGGCACTGGCCAACGTAGGAGTTTCCATTGTGTTGCCGTGACAAGGAAGGTGAGTACAATCCTTTCATTTAAAAGTGGGGAAATGTAAAATTGCAACAGAGAGAAATCCAGCTCTCTAGAGACTGACCGCTACTAACAATCCTACTATCTCTACCAAACGAATAAAAGAATGAAAATGAGCTGCGAGAATATATTCAAAACCCATCTGGATGCATTCCTGTGCAACCTGCTCTAGGTGAACCTGCTTTAGCAGGGCGGGTGGTAGATGATCTCCAGGGGGTCCTCTCCAACGCCTACCATTCTGAATTATGCCTTTGTAAGCAAGAGATGCTCATCTCAACTCCTATAGCTTATCTAACAAGCTTTTTTTTAAAAAAGTGAGTAACCGATGAAGCAAGGATTTGAGAGTACAACACTCCTGCCAAGCACAGTAAGGTAAAAGAGTAACTGAAAACTTGAAACTGGAAAAATGCACCATTTTATCAAGTGGAATCATCAATCATCAGGCCATTGTGCTGACCTGAGGATTGTTCACGTCTAAGTGCAGCCCTCAGTACGAGCGAGGTGTGGACGCATCTGGTATTGGGTGCCTTCTGCCTTGGTGACGCCAACCTGCAGGATCTGAGGTTGACCGACAGGCCCAGTCATGGCGAAACTCACATCGCCCACAGATCGGTCTCCAGCCTTACATGTACAGACTGCATTATGGCTCTAGCTCCAGCTTCGCGCCCTCATGCCTCTCTCGGCACCCCAGTCCCTGCACCAGCCCCCGATCCTGCGATGTGCCTGGGCTTGGTGTGGCAGCAGTTGAGGTGGGTGACAGCCTCCTCTCCCTCCCTGCTCAGGAGCTATTTGAGTTTAGGGGCTGCTACTGCCCGTGGCACGGGGAAGGCCTTGTTGCTGAGGGGGACCCCTCACGCAGCGCAGATGTCCTCTGGCTGCTGCTTTGGTGACAGGGAAAAGTTACTCTGGAAGGGTAGGGGTTTCCCTGCCATTGGCAGCTCGCAGCTAGATACGCTTCAGAAAAGGGGCAACAGCCTGAAAAAATGCAGGTACAGGCTCACCAGAAACAATGTACGTGATTTGCAAAGGTCCCACTTGGCCTTAAAGCTTTTCTATTAATATGAGGTAAGGATATTATAATAATTTTGTACACCTTTACTGCATCAGCACAAAGACTTGTATTAAAGGAACTAGGAGAAAATGTAGATCTGTTTGTGGGACTCCTGTTTGAAGACTTATAATACAAGACATTATAAATCTGCCTGTAATGGGAAGGAAAAAGACCAACTAATACCTTTAGTTTGTCAACTGGCAGTCAAGTGAACTTGGGAAAATATTGTTTATGATGATACATCACTAGTAGCAGGAGAACAAAAGTTTAAAGTAGTAACTCTGCGGAGAAGGACCTGGGAGAGCTGGTGGACAACAGGCTCGCCATGAGCCAGCAATGTGCCCTTGTGGCCAAGAAGGCCAATGGCATCCTGGGGCACATTAGGAAGAGTGTGGCCAGCAGTTCGAGGGAGGTGATCCTCCCCCTGTACTCTGCCCTGGTGAGGCCACATCTGGAGTGCTGTATCCAGTTCTGGGGTCCGCAGTTCAAGAGAGACAGGGAACGACTGGAAAGAGTCCAGTGGAGGGCCACGAAGATGATGAGGGGACTGGAGCATCTCTCTTGTGAGGAAAAGCTGAGAGACGTGGGTCTGCTCAGCCTGGAGAAGAGGAGACTGAGAGGGGATCTCATCAATGCTTATAAATATCTAAAGGGCAGGTGTCAAGAGGCTGGGGCCAGACTCTTTTCAGTGGTGCCCAGTGACAGGGCGAGGAGCAACGGGTGCAAACTGGAGCACAGGCAGTTCTGCCTGAACATGAGGAAGAACTTCATCACTGTAAGGGTGATGCAGCCCAGGGAGGCTGTGGAGTCTCCTTCTTTGGAGATATTCAAAACCCACCTGGACCTGTTCATGTGCACCGTGCTCTAGCGGGACCCGCTTTAGCAGGGGGGTTGGACTAGATGATCTCTGGAGGTCCCTTCCAACCCCTACCATTCTGTGATTCATTAAAGTTTAAAGCAGAAAGAACACGCAAACAGAGCTCTAGAGAACAGTGGAACGCCTGCTAAGCTGAGCAGTGTCTGTTATCTGAGACAGGTCAGGCTATTCTGTGAAATGTCAAGTAACAAATCACAAATTTGTGAGGTATGTTTTGTAACATGTAGTCTATTGTCTGGAAAAACAAGGTATCGAAGTAGCAAGCGCTACAGTAAAATAATCCCTTTTTGGGGGTAAGTAGGAGTGGGACAGTTCACATATACGGAAGAAGTCTAGATTCTTATCAAGTTCTCCTACAATCACTAGCTCAGTCCACTAATGTTAAAATTCCACATAGGTTTCAGACTTACAGTTTGATTTCTTAAAAGACATCATAGACTGGTAGGGGTTGGAAGGGACCTCTAGAGATCATCTAGTCCAACCCCCCTGCTAAAGCAGGTTAGCCTAGAGCAGGTTGCACAGGAATGCGTCCAGGCGGGTTTTGAATATCTCCAGAGAAGGAGACTCCACAACCTCCGTGGGCAGCCTGTTCCAGCGCTCTGTTACCCTCACAGTAAAGAAGTTCCTCCTCATGTTCAGGTGGAACTTCCTGTGTTCTGATAAGAATAAATTAGCAACCCAGAAAAAGCAACAATGTCTCTGGAGAAGGAAGAAGATGAAATTCCGTGTGGTCTAAACAGAAAAGGACTAAACAAAAGCTTTCGTGAGATTCCAGTTAATCATGCCACTGCATTCATCAGAAAATCCTAAAATAGCTGACCTAACTATGAAAAGTTTGACTGAAATTTCACATGAAGTTCCTAAAGCAGCTGGCAATAAGGAAAGCCATAAAATGACTGAAAACACATCATGAAGTTCTTTACCTGAAAAAAAGGTACGACTTTGAATTCTCAGCTGGCATAAATGCTGCCACACTGCCTCAAGGTGTCTCTGAAACAGGTGTGAGAAAACACACGCTACTTACATCAGCTGAAAAGGATACTGGAGAACTAAATCAAATCCTNAGTTTAAAGCAGAAAGAACACGCAAACAGAGCTCTAGAGAACAGTGGAACGCCTGCTAAGCTGAGCAGTGTCTGTTATCTGAGACAGGTCAGGCTATTCTGTGAAATGTCAAGTAACAAATCACAAATTTGTGAGGTATGTTTTGTAACATGTAGTCTATTGTCTGGAAAAACAAGGTATCGAAGTAGCAAGCGCTACAGTAAAATAATCCCTTTTTGGGGGTAAGTAGGAGTGGGACAGTTCACATATACGGAAGAAGTCTAGATTCTTATCAAGTTCTCCTACAATCGCTAGCTCAGTCCACTAATGTTAAAATTCCACATAGGTTTCAGACTTACAGTTTGATTTCTTAAAAGATATCATAGAATGGTAGGGGTTGGAAGGGACCTCTAGAGATCATCTAGTCCAACCCCCCTGCTAAAGCAGGTTAGCCTAGAGCAGGTTGCACAGGAATGCGTCCAGGCGGGTTTTTAATATCTCCAGAGAAGGAGACTCCACAACCTCCCTGGGCAGCCTGTTCCAGTGCTCTGTTACCCTCACAGTAAAGAAGTTCCTCCTCATGTTCAGGTGGAACTTCCTGTGTTCTGATAAGAATAAATTAGCAACCCAGAAAAAGCAACAATGTCTCTGGAGAAGGAAGAAGATGAAATTCCGTGTGGTCTAAACAGAAAAGGACTAAACAAAAGCTTTCGTGAGATTCCAGTTAATCATGCCACTGCATTCATCAGAAAATCCTAAAATAGCTGACCTAACTATGAAAAGTTTGACTGAAATTTCACATGAAGTTCCTAAAGCAGCTGGCAATAAGGAAAGCCATAAAATGACTGAAAACACATCATGAAGTTCTTTACCTGAAAAAAAGGTACGACTTTGAATTCTCAGCTGGCATAAATGCTGCCACACTGCCTCAAGGTGTCTCTGAAACAGGTGTGAGAAAACACACGCTACTTACATCAGCTGAAAAGGATACTGGAGAACTAAATCAAATCCTTTCAGAAGCTATCAGTGGAGATGCCAGACCAGACGTATTACTGTCAGCAATGAATCCTGAAAGTGAAGAAAACGGATTAACATATATGTTGCCATAAGAAAAAGACGAGATTTTCATACTTAGCTTAAATGATAAAGGACTAGGGAGCATGCCTCTGCTCACCTTTGAAACCCCAAATTTAAAATATTTGCTCTTACACAACAATGAAATAAAAACATTACATTCAAATGTAGGTAATCTAACAAATCTGGAAATCCTGTTACTTGAAAGAAATAGACTGACACTTGTTGCCACCAGAAATATCCTTACTTCATAAACTGACCGCATTGAATGTCTCCCTAAAGAATTGTCAAAGCTGGTAAATATTAAGGAAAGCTTTCTCAATCACTATAACACCCATCAATTTCCCTTTGCATTGGAAAGCCTTGACACTTCAGAGCTTGCAGGCAACAAGCTAAAAACTTTACTAGATACCATAGCTGACCTGAAAAATGTGAAGGTACTCAACTTTGATTCTACTCAAATCCCACTATTCTCAAGCGTTCTCTCCTACCTTCTGTATCTAGTAAAACTCAGCATACGTGAGAACTTGATTCAGAGTTTACCAAAGGATATTAAAGAGCTTAAGAAACTACAAGAATTTTCAATGAGCAACAATAAGCTTGTATTTTTGCCTCTGCAGCTTCTCCAGTTGACAAAACTAGAAGTACTCAGAGTTGATGATAACAAGTTGGGAGTTTCTTTCAGATACAGTGGAGATTTTACGAGAACTTAGGTTTCTGAACCTTGCAAAATATTTATTCAAAAGCATTACAGATAATCATTGTAGCATGTTGAAATATCGTATGATACATAATAATCAATTAACCCAGCTTCCTGATAATATTCACAGACTTTTAAGAGAGTTTTCACATTTAAAGGAGTTTTCTTTAAGTAGAAATGAACTGGACTCATTGGATGAACAAAATCACTTTTAAAAGACCTCTCCAAAATAGAGTTTTCTGGAAACGCATTAAGACACATTCTTGTTGAATTAAAAAAAAAAAGTATATGTATAACCAAAGCTGACCTCAGTGATAATAAGCTCTGAGTTTCCAAATGCATTGTGTGCACTATTTGATCTTAAACCCTTACATCTTAGTGGCAACTCTGCTGGAGAAGTAATACCTGGAATGACTGACATTAAAGATTTTGAGCATCTAGAGTTAAACAAGAATGAACTGTCCTCATTTTCTGCATGCTTGTGCAGCCTTACAAAACTAGCTTACTCGGATGTGAGAATGAAATGAATAGCATGCCAGCAGTGGTGTCCAAGATGAGGGCTCTCCAGGTGCTGCTGTTACACCATAATAATTTTGACGCATTTCCTGGAGAACTGTGTTCTTTAAAGTGTTCAAAAACACTCGACGTTTCAAATAATGAGATAAAGAGTATTCCTTTACAGATTAACAGTCTGGAAGTGATCAAAGACCTAAATGTATCAACCAACCAGTTTGCATATTTTCCTTTTGAAATATGTCGTCTTTCTTCACTGGAGACATTGACAACATGTCAAATGAATGGGTTGAATGTAAAGAGAAAATTTCCTTTAGGTTAAGAAAAACTTGTGTTGCTCAGATTGTTGTGGTGCAAAATTATTATTGATAGACTTCCTCCTAACAGACGTAAAAACCCCTGTGTTTGAGTACACCGAGAGTAAACAAAGACCAGAAAAACAGTTCCTAAAAAGTCAAACACATGTATGTATTTACCTATTTTTAATACCAGAACTGGACAAAAATCTATCAGGATGCACTTTTAATTAGAAATACTAGACAATAACCTCGCTTGATATAGTGTTACTGAGGTGTATCTTTAGGAGTTATTTTGACAATCAGATTGATCTGAACTAGACCACCTATTTTTTATTTTTCTAGCACTACTAGGAATGTAGGTATTTTCCATCCCAATGGGTATGAAGAGACAAAATGACTAGCTGGAATTCCTCTCTTTAAAATGAACAAGTCCTTCCAACTCATGAGATATTTCTTCTTAAAATGACATGGTCATTAAACTTTCCCTAATTCAAATAATAAAAGCTATATTGGATCCCTGATTTCTTATAGAAAATTGCTTTACATTTCTAAAATCCAACGTTTAATTTNTCCAACTCATGAGATATTTCTTCTTAAAATGACATGGTCATTAAACTTTCCCTAATTCAAATAATAAAAGCTATATTGGATCCCTGATTTCTTATAGAAAATTGCTTTACATTTCTAAAATCCAACGTTTAATTTGGGTTTTGGTTGTGGTTTTTTCTATACTAAGGAACAGAATAAAATAATCTCCTGATGAGTTAGGCGTCTTAATCTCTCTTTTCACTAGAATTTGCAAAATCAGCATTTCATGCTTGATTTCTGAAAAGGCTCGTATTTCTTTGTATGATTTCAAAAATCCAGGGATGGTGACTCCACCACTTCCCTGGGC
>VZSC01018783.1:3987-31597 GCA_013398225.1 Steatornis caripensis
CATAAGATTTTATATTTAAAATATATATATATTTTATATTGCAGAAAGTAGGTGCAAGGAAGTACCTCCCCTAAATGTCTATTTACTGCCTCAATCTTAAAGGTAAGAACAAACATTTACCTATAGCCTTAGGACCTCTGACCCTTCTTGCATTGGAAGCTGACTGTTTTCAGCCATTTACTGTTATTTGCCAGTGCTATCACTTAATTCACAGAATGGCGGGGGTTGGAAGGGCCCTCCGGAGATCATCCAGTCCATCCCCCCTACTAAAGCAGGTCACCCTAGAGCAGGTTGCACAGAAACGCATCCAGGCAAGTCTTGAGTATATCTAGAGAATAAGACTCTCTCTGGGCACACCACAACCTCTCTGGGCAGCCCGTGCCAGGGCTCTGTCACCCTCACAGTAAAGAAGTTCCTCCTCGTGTTCAGGTGGAACAGCCTGTGCTCCAGTTTGTGCCCACTGCCCCTTGTCCTGTCGCTGGGCACCACTGAGAAGAGTCTGACCCCATCCTCTTGACACTTGCCCTTTAGATATTGATAAGCACTGATGAGATCCCCTCGCAGTCTTCTTTTCCCCAGGCTGAACAGACCCGGGGCTCTCAGCCTTCCCTCACAGCAGAGATGGTCCAGTCCCCTCATCAACTTCATGGCCCTCCACTGGACTCTCGTCAGTCATTCCCTGTCTCTGTTGAACTGGGGGGCCCAGAACTGGACACAGCACTCCAGATGCGGCCTCACCAGGGCAGAGTACAGGGGCAGGATCACCTCCCTCGACCTGCTGGCCACACTCTTCTTAATGCACCCCAGGATGCCATTGGCCTTCCTGGCCGCAAGGGCACACTGCTGGCTCATGGTGAGCCTGTTGTCCACCAGCACTCCCAGGTCCTTCCCTGCAGAGCTGCTCTCCAGCAAGTCAACCCCCAACCCGTACTGGCGCATGGGGTTGTTCCTCCCCAGGTGCAGGACCCTACACTTGCCCTTGTTGAACTTCTTCAGGTTCCTCTCCGCCCAACTCTCCAGCCTGTCCAGGTCACGCTGAATGGCAGCACAGCCTTCCGGTGAGTCAGCCGCTCCCCCCAGCTTTGTATCATCAGCAAACTTGCTGAGGGTACACTCTGTCCCTTCGTCCAAATCATTGATGAATACGTTGAACAGGACTGGACCCAGCACTNCCAGCTCACTGTCCACTTATCTAGCCCACACTCCCTAAGCTTACCCTTGAGGATGTTGTGGGAGACAGTGTCAAAAGCCTTGCTGAAGTCAAGGTAGACAACACCCACTGCTCTCCCCTTGTCTACCCAGCCAGTCATGCCATCATAGAAGGCTATCAGATTGGTCAAGCAGGGTTTCCCCTTGGTGAATCCGTGTTGACTACTCTTGATAGTCGTCTTTTCTTCCCAGAGTAAGGGGATGATATTAGGGATTTATTAGGGCAGAAGCACACCTTGCTCAAGGGAATGAAGAGAAAGTGGCTCTGAAAATAATAAATACAGATACTTTAAAAGACTTTTCCAAATGATTTTGAAAAAAATCAAGTTTCATTGGGAAGGGCTCTTATCTGCCCTTGCTTTTGTGACAGTCATATTTTTCTGTACTGAAATACAGAGAAACTCACCTTCCTTGTGTTACCCTGTCTTTTCTTCATAGATGAATACCAATGCAAATGACTAACGGGAATGGGGGGACACTACAATGAATTAATTTCTTAAAGTGTCTCTAGCTCTGTAATAAAGGCAGGTAAAGCACGTAACAAATACTGACAAAGCAAAGTCATCCGCTACCAAGCTTATTTTAAATTAAATAAATAAAAACCAGTCCCAGGCATACACATCCTCATGTGGCCGTGTCTCGTTTTATCAGGTCTGTGCTTTTTTGTGGTTCATCCAATTTCATATTGAACGCACTGAATTCCTGAAGGCATTGAGACAGATGGTGGTACAACACCCCACCTCCCCCAAACATAAATCATGGAAATGTACTATTATATTTAAACCAGTTCACCTATAAGTGCTACAGTGTAAAAGGCAGCAATCTTACGGTGACCACTATTAGTCTGAAGTTAAGCCCCCAGATAGAACATGATATTCCCTGTGAACCATTTCTTTATGAGATTTGAAACTGGATGTGACCTTTGAATTCAATAAGCTCATAGATTGTGGCAAGTTGCACATCAGAGCCCAGAACAGTATCAATATGCCAGTTTAGATCTTACAAAATAAATCAAGAATACACCTTCTCCTTCTGAGAACATTGATTACTGTCGTACCATGACAATGCTTGAGAGACACATGGAGAAAACAGGTTTGGCTACAAGCTGTTTAAGACCTGTTGATTTACTTGCAGTTATTCAGTTCTTTCTATTCAATCAGTTACTGTGCTAAACAAAGTCCTTGGGGTGAAGCATTTACAGTTAATTATGGAACTGGGATAATCTCTCTTGCTTTCAAATTAACAATTTATCACAGCAACAAATTAATTCTCTTTTTTTTTTTAACAGCATATTAGCACACCAACCATAGCGGCTAGCCTTATTTCACTCATTAAGACAGTTTTTCCTTTTAGTTTAGAGACAGTATGAAATTTTACCACTGGATCTACAACTCGGCTATGAGTAACTTATTGAGAAAGTTTTCATTTCAAATACCAGAGGAGTTACAGACACAAATTTAACCAAGACTAAGCCACTGTCCATAGTGCTGGTGATGAAACCATTAACTTTTAGGATAATAGAGAGGTTTTTTATTTACTTCTTGCTTAGTTGCTACTTTCATACAATGCTCTAGTGATTCCAATAAACAGACATTAACAATTCTCCTAATAAAGGTTTCATTTGGTTCTTTTCACAAATTCATTGCCTTCAAAACCTGTAGTGCTCACTATTCATTTAAAAAAAGAAACGAGTAGTTACAGCAAGATGCTTTCACGTAACAAATTTGCAGTCTGAATTAAAGAGTGAATGGAACTAAATTAAAATTATTCCACAAAGTTTTGAAAAGACTTTTCTTCAACAGTGGCTAATTTTGAGTTCCTGGGATTTGACTGAAATTAAGTTTTAAAATACACTTTGAGAAAACGTAGTTATTCTTGTAGTATTTACACTCTTGTGAGAACCTAGGAATGTTACAACAGCTATTGAAAACTGATTCTTAGGTGTTTTCCAGACTAAAAACTGTTTAGGTAGCTGGGCACGCCCCCAATGCTTATTTTCACCAAACTTTAGGACTGTTTGTGGTTTACCCATTCATATTACTACATACTGAAAAACACTGAATAATCAGAGAAAACAGAGCTTTATTTCTAGGGGTTTCTCTCACCATGATAATTGCTTCTATGAGTACTCCTGCAGGAGTACCGCTGAACACGGCTGAACACAGAACAATGGCTTCAACGTTAGAGGCTCTGAGCGCTTAAGGACCAGTGGATAGTCGGCACTCAAAAAAAAAAAAATCAGGCTACAGGGAAGTACCTAAGTTATACCAACTAAATGCAAACATATTAATGCTAATTATGTTTGCTAATACAAACACATGACTATGTTGTCAGAAACCAATTCCTTTGCTCATAGACAATATGTACACACATCTTGCAAAGCTATGTTTGAAGAAGTGTTTTGCTATGCAAGCTGAAGTATTGTGTTTTTATGTAATATTGGGAAACTGAGCTTTTTGCAGGATAAATTATAACTATTTTAATTTTACAGCTGTATGACTTTGAAGAAATCCTTTCGGCTACAGGGGAAAAAGTAGCTCTGCATATATGTATATGTAGATGCATTTTACGCTAAACAGTCTATTTTCTGTAGTATACTTGCATCAGAAATGGAGAAAAGGCNATTGGGAAACTGAGGTTTTTGCAGGATAAATTATAACTATTTTAATTTTACAGCTGTATGACTTTGAAGAAATCCTTTCGGCTACAGGGGAAAAAGTAGCTCTGCATATATGTATATGTAGATGCATTTTACGCTAAACAGTCTATTTTCTGTAGTATACTTGCATCAGAAATGGAGAAAAGGCAGAAGAATAAAAAGAAGTAATTGAATGAAGAACTATTTGAATGAAGTACAAAAAGGAAAAACCTCACATGCATCCATATATCCCTGTATTCAGAAGTCTCTGGGGCCCTGAGCCAAAATGAGTTATACACAGAGTCCTATACATACTCTGTAGCCCCACTGAATTCTCGTGCCAGTTGGTTCATCTGCATATAAGAATATATTATCGGGGGTGTGTGTGTGTGTTACTTTAACCTTTCTGACAATTTAAAATAAGAGACTAAGACAAAAGACAGACATCCTTCTTGGCCTAAAGTCTGAAACAAACCCCTATTAGTTACATATAATGACCTTTGCCTTGGCCCACTTGCTCTTTTAAAATCACAAGGCTACCTGTTGCTAAGCACGTCTCATTTGCTCCAACTGGCATGCTGCACTTTCACGTCAAATTATATATATCCAAAATGAGAGCTTCAGAACAACTAAGGAAATGATTCCCCACAGCTTGACTCAATGAGAGCAATGCCATGATCTTCACATACAAGCTTTCAAAAGGCTTCTTAAATAAAACTACCTTCAAAATGAGAAATGAACTAGCGTGAAATACATACTTAGATAGTTCTGCAACTGCAAGCAAGAATATGTGCATTTGCCTTTACAAGCATACAAAATATCTAAACTTTCAATAATAAAGCAATTGGAAAACATTGGATGTACAGCCAGTACGCCCTCAAAATGACCAAGTCCCCGCCCTCGCAGCTAGCCTAAACACAATCACATATGAAAACACGGGAAAGAGCAAAGGAAGCAATGACTGAAGCAAGATATGCAGCATCTGTGACACTGACCAACTAAGAGGGAGGAGGATCAGCTTCCCCTTATATTATCTACTCACAGGTAATAATTCCCACAGGTTTGTTATTAAAAAAAATGCTGTTAGGTACTTCAGCGACTCATATGAAAATCCTGTATTTATGGTGATGCTTACTAACTGCTAGATGCCTTTAGCCACTGCAGTGGTGCTCTCCCCCCACCTCAGAGCTGATGATGTCAGAAAGACAGGCAAGCAGGAAGGCTCAGCAGAGATGAGCATAATTGTGTGGCAACTCAAAGCTCCCCTTGTACCTTCCAACCTTTGCTCTTTTCCTTCCCATTTTCTGTTAGTTTCCCTTGCTCTGCTTTTCCTGAACTCCAGCTCAGCATAAAATCCCATTACCAAAATGTCAAGGCAATAACCATATCTTTGTCTCTCTCTCCCTCCTCCCCCCCCCATAAAATATATACACACTGAAGGTGTCATTATGGCTTTATTATTCTAGGTAATTAACAGTTCCAGTTCATGGTAGGAATTGATTATGCTCCATATTCTGTAGTGCATTCTGAAGAGCTCACAGTCCATATTAATATACAATGTACATTACTAATTATATGTAAAACATATAGTTGGTATTCAGTGGAAAAATACACAAATATCAGTTTGACAACTATGAGGCTACTTAAGAATCCTAAATCTGATATAAATAACAGCACGTACAACTCAAATGCTTAAGGATCTGTAAGTTTATTTGCTAGAATAGACAGTTATGAAACCTAATTTCTTGTGCTTTGCCTCAGACGTTCAACACAGCTTGATAAAAGCCTGTAACAAGTCCTTTTTCTGCAGGACAAAGGACATTTCTGGTGGTCAGTGGAAAGTTCTCGATCACTCCTTACATGCACACAGCCTGCTGATTGCAATTCATTAAACCCCCAAATACGCCTTCAACGTTTCTGTGATACCACGAACTGACAATTATGAAATGGGGAGGATCCCATCTGGCTGCTTTGTCCCAGCAATGACACTTGGCCAGGAACCCACTCTGTTAACCTGTGAGAAAACCCCTCCTCAAGTGCCTTCTCTCCCGTCTTTGGTGAAAAGGCAGAAAAACTGATTCAGGTTTAAAATTACCACAGAACTCTCCACCTGCAATTTCTAAGCAATCATTCCTTGTTGTTGTGGTTGATTTTTTACATATTTTCCCTACACAACAGGAGCGTGAAGGGGCAGTAGGCAGAGACTGCATTGGTCAAGAGTAAACGGAAGAGCAGACAAGGTCAGTTCAGTATATATGGATCTATATTATATACATATATACACAAAGTCCCACCAACTTCTGTTGTATCATGAATGCATAGCACCATGGAGTAGAGTATATAAAAAGCAGGAACCCAGCAACAGATACCGCTGTCCATCTGGAATAAGTGAGAACTTCAAGTATTTCTCTATACTGCAGCTTTCAGAGCTGAAACAAGAGATAGAATACAGGCAATTTTCTCGATCATAAGTCAGCTGTCCAGACATCAGTAATGAAGACATTTCAGGTATAGGTTTTTTTTTTCTCTTTCTACTTAAAAAGTAATGGATATGTCCCTGAACCCCACCCCCCCAAACAGGTTGCCTCACCCAGTGCAAGGAGCCTGTATGCAATTCTACTTGAAAAGACACGGATACACCATTGTCAGCGAAGCATCTCTGCTGCCTCATGTGAACAAAGACAAAACACCCAAACAGCAGAAAACAGGGACAACCTGTTAATGAGGAGCAGCAATAATATTTTTCTGGCTTGCTTTACAAGTTACAGACAGAGGGCAAGTCCGTTCACCCTTTGAAAATGACAGCATAAGCATCACCTGGCAGAGCAGGGCAAAGAGCCAGAGTACCAGATGTGTTGATCCTGATCTAAAATAAATAATTAATTAAATATTAAACTTATACCTAAACAACTTCATTGTTGATTTTAAGACAAGCTTGCAATATTGAGACTGAAACATTGTCCCGCGCCAGGCTACCTACTTGCAATTCCCGTAAACAATGTGAATTGACACCGCCCCCTCACCACCCCTCCTAAATATCAGTGCCAAGAAATGCTGCTTGTGAAGGTCTAGCCAGCAAGATTGTAATGTGGAAAAAGAACAAAATGCACTGGTGATCCACCTCTCCTTTCACACCCACGGTGTCTTTTGCTTTGCCTGCACAAAAGGAACCACTGCTGATCCTACAATGCATGATGGCCGGTGTGTGCCTCTGTCCCTCTGTGGGCTGCAAGGTCCCGGTGTTTCTATGACACCTACATGGAAATGTAGCCCTCCCTTGGGAGGGTGAGGGGGAGACAGGGCCCCCAGGGCACCGAGAGCCTGCAGACTTGACTGTCTTCTCTCAGCACTGTTTGTATTTTCCAAGAATCAAATGCTGCATCGAATTTGTTGCTCAAAGTGACAGCTGAGCAGCTCCTTTCTATTCACTGAGTTAACAGTATCAGGCACGTACGCCGCTCCAGAACACAGCCTGCTTGGTGACTGATTTAAATCTCTTGCTTTACACATTACCTGGGTTTTTAAAGTTAAAAGGCTGTCATAGTGCAGAGACTATGTCATTCTTTGCGTCTTGTATAGAAGCTAAAGTTGGCAGTAAATTAAGCACAAGACAAGGACAGCGGCAGGATGTTGACAACTACCTGTTGTCAAAAACCTCACCTTTTCTGATTAAAAAAACCCAATCCTGCACATTTGTCTTAAAACACTTCTTTCTATTTTCTATTATGGTCTTTAGATATCATATACATCTTGAAGCCTCATTCTCTCAGCTGGCACGTTCCTAATAAGGCTGCTGATGCAATCCATATTAATACTAAATTGTTTGAGATACCAGGAAAACAAACAGAACTGCAAGCTAGGGATAAAAATAGGTCACGCACCTTCAAGGGACCAGCAAAATTTCTGCCTCTAATATATGTTTATGAAAGTTCACCTCAATTCCCATTCTCCACCACCTCTTTCTCAGTACATTGAATCATAAATGCCAGCAAGCAACAAAATTACTATCCTGAGAAATAAGGACTCCTCTGTAGCAACTGTGATTTCTTTAACTTCCCTGGCTCATCAATTAGGAAATACTTTCTTCTAGACTATGTCCAGGAGAGTGTCTAAGAGGAGAGAATTTAAAACGAGCAATGGCAGAGCTGCTGTAACACCAGCTAAATGAGGTGCCATGAAGCTTATATGCGAGCAATTGCCACTGTGTGCAGTTTGAATTTACAATGAAATGAATGAATTTACAATGAAATGAACGAATGAACCAGACCTTCCATTATTGGAAGCCATAAGCTATTAGCGTTTTGAAGAAAGTAATATCAAACAAAACCTTTCAAAGGGTTTATTCTCCCATTTTATCGTGCACTGGTTGTTTAAACTCCAAGGATAGGGCATCTCAAACCCTGTCGCCTGGGCAATTTCAAGCAATTGTGAAAGTCTGTTCCCATATGCCCACGAACTTCAGTTCACTAATTCCTAGGTGCTGTCACAAAAGCAAGCTGAGAAGCACTTTCCTAAAACGCTTAGAAAGCTGAGTGGAAAGAACTACTGGATTTCAGAAAGGAGACCGGTATTGGCCTCTATAATGCTCCATATGAGTAGCAGAATGAAAGAAGCAGTTTAACAGCACAAGTATTTGCTAGTAAAGCTATAAATTATAGAAAGAGGAAGACTTATTTAGAAAAGCAGTATGAAGGAAATTATAAGAGAAGTTTGGAACTGACATCAAATTTTCACATGAGATGAGATAACTTCACGTGCACTTATTTACACTGATCAAGTTGTCTTATGTACAGGCATTAGTCTCTCGTATGTTCTAAGACCCAAATTATGTTTCCATAGCCAAAGTTGTAAACAGAGACAAAGTTAAAGTTCCTTTCATTTGAAGATAACTTGACCCAGCTCATTGGAATGAAACAGCTGACCATGAATAAAAGGGAGGTCCAGGAAAGTAAAACTCAGTGTATTTATACCTGAAATTAAACTAATATTGGGTTCAATGTTTTTTAAAAAGCATAACAGATACTATGCCTCAGCATGTCTCTAAGAGTTAAGCCTAAGATATTTGTGTCTTCATCTTTGGTTTCATCAGAAACCTTTACTTTCAGAGAGAATTAATTTACAATAGAATAAAATTCTATTCCACGTGGAAAAGTGTATTGTAGATAAATCATTCTGGAATAGCCTTTCTGGAACAACTGTATAGATTGAAAAATCCTTATTCTTCTCTCATACAAAATACTCTATTACCTTTCCCTCTTATGTTTTTATTCACAACTGAGTAAAAGACAGGGAATATGAAAATAAAACTAAGCAGAGTGGCTTGACATGTAAATGAGATGGAGTAAAAATACAGAACTTGCCTCAAACGTATTTCTCAGCTTTACCCATAACTATACAATTAGGTAAGACAGCTGGGGGAAACAAGGACAAGATAAGAAAGAGGTGTAATTTCTGTACGTTCTTCACAAATCCTGGCAAATTCCTTTGTTAATCAGACAGAAACCCAGAATGGTGAAAAGGGCACTTCAGTTAACAAGAGAAGGTTCTTGGGTTCACTGTACTAAACTCACATCCAGAGACATATATAAGGGGAGCAGAGGGGGAGGCGGTGTGCTAAATACAATATCCCAGGACAATATCATAGTTACATCAGGCACAATATCATAGTATAGCTCATAGACACTTGACTGCCTCTGGGTTAGATCTCTTGCTTGTGCACTTCGTTTTTCAAAGCTGTATCCTGGATTTTTGTTAAAAACCCCCTAACCAAACAAAAACCCCAAAACCGTTTTCTCTCCATCCTGATTGTAGTATGGAATTCACAAAGGGACAGTAAGGAATAAACCATGCTTGACTAGGATGGTAGCCTGAAGATTATGATAAAGTCAGAGTGCTAATTTTCTAAAAGTAATAATAATTTTAATCAGTATTTAAGGAGGTGGCAACGTTTTCTAATTAGGTTGTAAATGTTTTAAATACAGCTATTTCAAATGGTTTCATGCAGCAACTCATTCTGTAGTCTAGGTACATTTCATTACTCTAATTCCGCTGGTCTAATATTTCAAAGTTATTCACTCCTACTCTCTCATTAGGTGTTTATTTTATATGTATTAATTTCGGTTGATATTTTCTTGTAAAGTATTGCCCATTTCTGGGTAATAATTTTAGCCATTTCTTAGCTGGGATGCTGCAAGTGAAGGCAGGAGATCTCAGAGGAAGACGCATTCATTTTGGCATTTCTCTCCTGAGAATCTGACAACCAAATATTTTTCAAATGATATTCAGAAACACTTGGCTTACTCCCTAGGAGAGTATTTCTCCTGTTTGGTGAATGCAGCAAGCTGTTTGGATCACCTGAATTGCCCCTTCCTGAGATAAGGAAACCTCATGAAAACTCATTACCTATTTCCTAAGGCCCTCTGATTTATACTGTAATAACGTAATCATTCCCAGCTTACTGACAGTTAAAAAAGACAATTATATGAACCTGATGTTCTGATCTAAGTAAAAATTCATTATTCCCAAATCTATGTAAAAGATTATTTTTCCCCTTGACACGGGGAACAATTCTGCAGATAAAATCTTTTTTAAATGCCTAAGGACAGGATTAATTCAAAGAACAGAAATTCCAACTTTTTGAATGGTCATTTGCACCTACATTGCTATTTTTACATCTTAGTCTCCAAAATTATTTGAGTGGAATATGAAAAAGAGGTAGTATCAGACTCCTCAGAGTGTCCAATTGCTGGTTCAGTTCTTCCCTCTGCACTGCCCAGCTCCGCTAATAAAACACCAAGCTTAAATAGTAAATCATAATAAAGCCAAGCTGAAAACCTTTCCCAGGGGCAGAACATGTTGCTTCTGAGCTTTTGTGGTGGGGGTTTTGTTTGTTTGTTTGTTTTTGTTTTCCAGATTTTTTTTCAGTATAAATACAGTGTTTTCTGTAATTGCAATATATGGTTGACCAGTATTCTTCAGAGAGCAAGTCAGTTACATGTCTGACTTCTCCTAAATTCAGTTGCTGTGTTTGTGGGGAAAAATAGCAATATATACATTAACATTCCATGCAAAGCTATTGCTCTGGTTGACAATATTTTGACATTTTAAGAGTACAGATTCTATAAAGTATAGTACCTTTTTTAGAATACTTACTCTAGGATGATGTCTAGGGTAAAATATCTATATTATGAAAATAAAGGAGGAGTGTTGCTTTTAAAAACACGTGTGTTAATAATAATACCCCCATGTAGCTTTCAGCTTGCAAAAGCTTCTTACATAACTACTGGTAAGGGGATTCATTTCTTCTTCTGGATTTGCATGTTTCTGTTCTGCTGTTTTCTCCGAAGTACCATTAACAAAAGCTTCTTTACAGGACATTCATTGCCAGTTTACAGGATTTGTTCAGGGTATTTAATATGCATATAATATCAATATTGGTCAAAATTTAGATTATATGCAGAAATAAACTGCATAACTACTCAGCATTTTAGTTTTGCATAACTACACTTGCTAGAAGAAATGGTTAACAACTGCTGAAATTACTAAGAAAAATATTTTTTATTACCTAACATGAACAGCCAGATTAGATCATCCACTGATGTAGAGGATGGAACATGGAAGACAGGTAGAAGAAAGGAGAGGAGCAAAGGACCCATTCTGAAGTTTCCGTTCATAGCCCTCTGCTCCTTGAACACAACCAAGACAAGATAAAAGAAAGGAGGACCTCCGCACTGCTTCTTCTAGGGCACAGATGCAATAGCATGACCTTTCCTTTGATAGTATAAAAGACAGGAGGAAATTCCAGTATCTTATATGCAGTACTTGATAGCAGGAAGAAATAAGCATCATTTAATTTGTGAACAACCCACAACACCAAAGAAATCCCTGCGAGAGGGATTATAACATGCTAGGAGTGTCTTAGCACATTGTTTAGGCAAGGAGAGGAGCGACAACTCTACCCGTCACAGGATCACACTTGTCTCACTTCTCCCACAGTGTCTGAGCATATCAAGACCATTTATTGCAGCTCACTGTGCTAGCTACAATCAGGTTAAAAGAGAGGGAAGACCCAGAAGACCTTCTTCTGCTTGCAAGCTCTTTGTTCCACTGTAAGCAGCCATGTTTCAGATAAAGGCACAGCAGGGCCTTACTTCACCTGGACCTTCCACTATCGCAGCTCAGCATTTTCTTAAGATGGAAAGAGCATTATATAGAAGAACAGTTAAGCTGGTGGCATTGTCTCTACCAGGCACTCAGGTTTGAACTCCAAATACGCATTTCCTCTAAAATACTAAGTCTCTACCAAAAAGGCAGCTATTAATCTTTCATTACTGCTGTTTCTGAGAGGACCTTTCAGTTGCTTACAGGAACACGAGCCCTGTGTTCTTGCTGTACAAAATCAGAAACAAAAACACAACAGAAATGCCAGAACAGGGCTTAAGAACCCCTTCTTTGTTCCACTTTCCTGCTTGCGCTATAGTGTAGAAGCTATGCTACTCAAAAGGAAAGGAAAGAAATGGAAGAGACCTTTCCATGGAAGTGCTGGACTTCATTTCTCATTCTGTAGCCACTGAAAACAGATTAGAGGCCTAGCAGAGCACCTTCCCTTTCTGCAGCATTCTAGCCTGAATTGCCAAGCAAGTATTTCAAATGCTTTTTACGCTTTAGAAAATTACACTTTTCAGACACCAGGCTAATGAGACATTCCTCTGGGAGTTTGTTAAGATGCTAGAAAAGTTCCTGAACTACAGTGTTGACTTAAGCTTGTTAAAGCAGCTATTCAGTAACTTTCCAAATAACAAATGATTACGCTAAGTCTTCTAGCTAGAAGTATTTACTGATGCATTTGGACTACACACACAGTTCTGACTATAAAGTTTAAACAGTTTTTTTTCTGACTGTACCAAATACTGTTTAGGAATCTGAAGTGATAAAGATGATATATCACCGAATTGCATCATTTGAAGCACAAATCCAAAAATTGCATGAGAAAAAGGTGTCAGATAAGTTATCACAAGACAAATCATATTTCACATGTTTGTATTATTCAAATACCTGAAAGTGGACACTTTGCTAGAATGCAAAGCAGTTTTTGTATTACTCTTGGTCTAGTTTCTTCTGCAAGACAAAAAATTGGGACTGAGATTCGTAAGTCACCTATGCCAATGTAGCTTATTCAGTGGGAGATACAGTCCGGCCTTAGATGGAGCTGTAATCAGTCCAATTCAAAATGACTCAAGGAAATGTCATTTAAGATCAATCTACCTTCCACACCTTCAATTACCCTTGAAAATAGAAACACGATCCAGCATTTCACAGTGCTGGACAGCTTTGTTACTAGGTCATTTTACCTGGGCTAAACTAAGCCAAGGGACAAAAATCCATAGCAAAAGGATTCTTTTCCAAGTACTTGGATTTCAAAAAGATGAAGGTGTGGCAGCCACCAAGAAGCGAAGGAACTTGTTCACCTTTACAGAGCAAGTCATTAGCGGGCGTAGGAGTTTAGATTACTGATGTCTATAATTAATGCAAGAGATCATTATGTATCTTCAAGGTTTCTTTTCTCTATTTTATTATAAAAACCCCTGCTTCCATGATGACAGAAGTTTTAAATTTTCCTTGGAAATAAATTTTAACTTCTGGTTTTACATAACCCTAAAAGCTAGGGCTTGTAAATCGAAACATCAGCAGAACCCAAAATGCAGCAAAGCTATAATGCTCCTTTAATGACTTCATCTTGGCTAATGCAAGATATTGCCAGTCAACAGAGGGTAAAAATTTCATTTTGTTATTTATGCAATATGGATAAAAAAATCAAATTAGTTTTTTTGCTCAATGGCATAAAATGAAAGTGTTGAATTTTAACGTCCGCAAGTCTCATACGGATTTCACCTCGATTCAGATATTGTTCTGGTATTTAGAAATATGAGCCTTTCTGTGAAATTTCCATAAAAATCCAGTTTGCCAACTTTATAATTTTAAAGGCTTAAACTATAGCGCATAGTTTGTGTTCTCTGTAGCCTTGAAACTGATTTGGTGTTTTCCTAAGCTTTGTTGACTAGTTTGTGACCTTCCTCCTCTCCTCCAAATGCCTCTCTTGAAACTATTAATACGCAGAAGAAATAAAAAAGAAAAGCATGCATGTCTGACAAAGATGAGGACAGTAGACCATGGCTCCTAAGATGAGAAAAAAAGATTCCTGGAAACAGCTTTAAAATACATTCTAACATAAAAAAAGCTATGTAATGAGCCTTCCCCTACTTCTCTCTACATTATGTAGTTGTCCAGCTTAGACTTACATCATCACTTCAAGAGATAAAGAGTGATCTGAGGAGTGGGGGCAAATAATGGTACTTATTAGGCAACAGAAAATACATACATTAAATTGTTGTACAGTTCATTAAGTATAAAACCTGCTCAACTGGATTTCCAAGCTTTCCTTTCTATTATAACACATTATGTCTCAAAGTTATAACCATATTTCTGTAAATGTGTATGAATATGTATTTTAAGAATAAAGAGATGTAAAGTGTTTTATTCCTGAAAAATACCACCGAAATTTCCATTAGAAATACCCTGGTTGTACCTAGAAGAGAGACTTACAAATCTCAAGCAACCGTGATCAGGTTTTAACACTATGTAAAATAGTAAGTCTACTCAAAGATCCATTTAATCTGATCATAACCTCAGTAACCTAAAGCCACGTGTACTCTAACAGTATTTTCAAATGGTATTTTGATTAGTTTCAGGTTTTTGCATCTGCATAATATATTATGAACAAATGAGAGCTTGCTCTACCTATGCTCTGACCTGAATGAAAGTCAGAAGCAGCACAGACTCCCTATTAATACACCCTTCCTGTCAGCAGAAATAATTAAGTGATGTTCAGCATTATACCATCTGAACTCAGTTAGCTTCCTACCCACTCTCACTGTGGACAAAGAAAGTTCATGTCTGCCTAAAATATATTCCATAGGCACAACCCATTGGAAATGCATCTGTTGCCAACCTCCCACCCCAAACCCAAAGGTAATTACTTGCATTACAAAAACTCCCCTGTGTGTGTGAACTCACAGGTTTATGAGAACATGCTAGTTGTAACATGTTCATTCTAGTGAAATACCAGAATAATTTAATTTGACGTTCTCATTTCATCCACATTCAGAAATCTCGATATTGCTGTTGCTATGAATTTATGCTTCTGTGCCTGTATATTCCTTATAATTACTAATAATATAGTATTGTGTTTATAACTTTAGTTATATTTTAGCATCATGGAAAAAATGCTTCAGAAGGGTTTCTTTTCCTAACTTTACATTCCAAAAGAAACTTGCAAATACTGTTTTTTCATTGCAGCTCATTAAAGTTTAGATGTCTCAAAAATGATCTCTTCTGATCATGTCCCTTTACAGCTAAAGTTGAAAATATTCCCTTCTTCATATGCACTTCAACATGTAACGGAATGCTCTTTAAGATATTCTGAATGAGTAATTTATAATGCAGATAGTTGATCTTGCCTATTATTATTTTGAGGAGTATCTTGTCTCTCCAGTCTCTGCCATTGCCACACATATTGTGATATTGGCTTGATCAGGATGCCAATACAATAGTAGAAGTTTGAACACGTATCTTTATAATTTGAGATTTTTAAACCACATGGATTTCATACCTGCACTACATGAATTGTCAGTAGTGATTTTGTTACAACATACATGCATCACATATAAAAATACAATTAGATATACTAAATAAAACACAGGAGTATATTTAAGTCTTCAGAGATACCTAAATCATGTGTGATATTTTAGGGACATCAAAAAATTATACCATAAAGCCAACATTTTAAAAAAGTGTAGCCAAAGCAATACACAAGTGCACACCTGAACACTGACCCACTTGCTGGGATTCAAAAAGGTCTATATCATATACATTTCCACTGAGGAAAACTGTGGGTCAAAATCAAAAGGAATTGTAAATGTTCAACTTCCCTACATTCCAGTAATTGATTTTCAGGTATCACTGAAGATTTAACCGTAACATTTTTTATATTTAATATATTGAAGAATTTAAACTGAATGTTGGCATACATCAAGTCATTTTGTCTTCAGATTCTGAAACTAGATGATTTAGCCCAATCTATATGAATAGCTTGATGGAATACTGCCATTTCATAACATCAGAAGCTGACCATGAGTACCTAGATTTAGATTCAAATCTCACTTCCTTGTCTGCCTTGTAGAGTAGCAGTTATCTTAAGGATCGATAACACTGATACTGGAAATCTCACTGCTCTCTGAGTCAAATGCAGGGATATATCTTGTCCTTTTTTTTTTAGACTCTTCTCAGTGGTGCCCAGCGACAGGACAAGGGGCAATGGGCACAAACTGGAACACAGGAAGTTCCACCTGAACATGAGGAGGAACTTCTTTACTGTGAGGGTGACAGAGCACTGGCACAGGCTGCCCAGAGAGGTTGTGGCGTCTCCTTCTCTGGGGATATTCAAAACCCGCCTGGATGCATTCCTGTGCAACCTGCTCTAGGCTAACCTGCTTTAGCAGGGGGGTTGGACTGGATGATCTCTAGAGGTCCCTTCCAACTCCAACCATTCTATGATTCTTTTTTGGTTCTGAAATTAAAAGCATGACCTGTCTTAATTTTCCTATTGCAATGTGTAAGCTTGTTGAATTAATTGTCTGATCTTTTTTTAATGAGTCTTTGCTTACAGTCCTAAATCTTTTCTAAACTAATTTCAAATAACATACATAAAGCCATATGAATGAGACATGTGAAAGAAGTCTTGATCACTTCCAACTGTGAAGGACAGATTCTTCTAGGAACCCCAAGTGCTGACTGGTAAACTCCCCATTTTAATGGTAATTTGATGCTTCATTCTCATAGATTCTTTAAATTTTATGTCAAATTTCAGTTTGAGTCACCATATCTTTCCTCTACAACTTGAGCCAATCACAATATTTCTGACTTGCTGCTACATGATACTACTCAAAACAATAGACCTCATATCAGTGATACACACTTCCGTATCTCTTTAAGTGTCATGTTTGACACTGTTTTAATTATTACTGCGGTTCAATTATACGAAGGGCAAAGCACAATTCTTAGAATTGTGTTAACAGTACTGAACTATATTAATCAAAACAAAAAACATTTTACATTTGCTAACTATTTAGATTCATATGTTTATACATTATGTCTAAGCATAAAAAAAGAAACAAAAGCTCCAGCAACTTAGTGACAAGGAATGAGCTTCAGCAAAGAAAAGTGCAGGAAAGTATATATGAAATATCACATACAGCCTGAGAGCTGTCATCAGAGGACACGTCTCCGTAACTATTTCAGACGGACTCATGAACAAATCTCTCTCTGATATTATTCCATACCCATACAAAAACTCTGAAAAATTGAAATGCATTTTTCATTTAGTAGTTCTCCAAATCCACTCTGCAGTCTCAAAAAAAATCTGAAAGTCTCAGCTGCAGCCTAGAGATTGCACGTGTCTAATACAAGTTGATGGGCACAATTTACTGTTGTAATCGTGAGGTCTTTCACCGGTTCAACGACTGAGACAGGGTAATTTGATAGAATTCTGAGCTACGATATTTGAAACAATGGGAATCTCATGTTTGCTCCTTTTATAATGAACTTCACATTTTTTAAGTAGTTGTGTCAGTTGTTCTTGCCCTTACCCTCTTTATACTGTCTTTTTCCTAACAGTTCCAAAATCATTTTTTAGTATACAACAAGAAAGCTGCTACAACAGCAATGCAAAACACTGGATTTGTTAGTTAAACTATTAACACTTGTGAAGTACTTTGTAAAAAGCCATGGATATGGAAAGTAATTTTAGTAAAGATAATAAAAGGGCAGTGGATATTGGCACTCTTATTAATAAAGAGTATTTTTTTGTTATGTTGATCTCACAACATTCTGTCCCACTGAAATAAAGAAACTGCTTTAACATTATCAAGACTGATCTAATTTGGAAACACTTCATTATTACTGAAAACAAAGGTATATTCCATGAAAATAATTTCATAAAACTGTTTGGGGATTATATATAGATATAGGCAAATCATTTATTCATACAAACGAAAGACACTCCACTGTATAAGGGGAAACTGCAGTGTGAGAGAAGATGGTGTTCTCCTTTGGCATCTCGTGTAGACTCAGGTAGTCTGGGACAATGACTTCCACCTCTGATTAACCTCTCCCTTAGAGTGACTTTGGTATTTGAGATGGTAAGTCTACTTCAGCATTGCTGAAGTTTAAAAGCATAAATGCCTGTCACATTTCAAGTGAGACTTAAGGTCCTTTAACATCTTTCTACTTCTGAATTTTTTTCCCCACATTCTTGCTATTCAGGTTCCACCTGGCAAAGAGTATAGAAAGTTTAACAAAGATGAAATAAATTCATGCCGCTAAAGAGTTTGATTTAAAGACTGTAATCAAACTACGCCCCAACATTCCATATTACCAGAAACATTTGTTGTTGGTTAACTAAGAGAAAATATTTACCCATCTGTCAGACAAAACACTGTTGCTGACATTCTATGTGGAACTAATTGCTATGAATAGTTTGATCTTTAAAAATGAGAGATTTGTGGTTCCATCATCACCAAAATTGGAAATGTCAAAGATAATTCATCTGGGACAGAAGAGGGAAGGAAAAGCAACCTTAGAGCCAGAGACACATCGTTGTCTCTTTATGGGAATATACAAATATTGAAGAACATACTCGTTTTTGGAAAATGTTAAAATTGAGAGCACAAAAGGCTAATTTCTCTTTCTAGAAAATCTGTATACACAGAAGGCCAACCGTGGAGGTAATGTTGCACTAGATATATCAAAATGTATGCAACCGTCTACAGGAGACTAACAATAGAGAGAAACCCGCATGTAACCAGTGTGTTCAAACTGCAGAAAATTAAATGTTGTTACTTTTACCAATGACTTAAGAAATTCTCTAAGATAGCTTGTTTTATGAAGAACAGCTAGGATTTAATCTGAATAAATGTTTGTGGCATTTGTTCTTCCTTTCAGTAATCACGATGGATAGAAGGAAGATGTAGACAATGATTTTGCACTTCAGTGGCTATGGCTGTAAAACAGCACAAGAAATTAAATTAAGATGTGCTCACTGAATAACAGTTTATATATAACGTTCTGATGTGTTCAAATAAGGCAAATAATGATTTAGATTGAAGTACTGAACTAAGTCTTAGAGAAGAGGTATTTCATCCCTCCTATGCTTTTACAGTGCCAAATACAAGGAGGCACTCCGTCAGTAGGACTAGCCTACAAATATTAAGTATCAAATTGTCTTCTGTAGCTAAAATTCCCCCCACAGGAATCAGAGTTGGCAGAGTATGCTCTTGGAAGATGAGGAGCTATGACCACGTCAGGTACCACAGAGATGTCAGTGAACAAAACCTTAGTAAATTAGAAGAGATGCAAGTTGCATGGTGCTGTCATTACAACTGCATATACTTAGGCATTCAGTATTGCTCAGCTCTTGTAAATATCGTTCTTTATGTTACAATATGTTACAAAACTACAGGAACTTAAACCTCATTCTTCCTTCACAATGGTACAAGAATTTAACCTGTTAGTTTTATTGTAATTTCCTTTTACTTTCGACTATAAAGGGTTTTGTCATATTTTGTGTTACTTGGGAAGTTTTTTGATTATCTGTTTTAGTTACAAGGTTTTCAGTAATAATTTAGTTTGCAAGTTCTACATACATTTTAATAATTCTTTGCACCAACCAATTCATACTAGAGTTACATTAAATATTCTTACTCTTTCATGGCTTTATGACAACATCAAGAAACACACTTCAGACTTCAAGTTTTAATTAGCGATTAGATGAAATAAAAAAAGGCATGTCATCTATTTGAAGACTGTGAATAGAAAGTAACATTGTAGGCATCTTACACGAACAGTGGATAATTATCTGCCTGGTTAGAATCATAGCACTGGAACTCAGCAAACAGTCAAACAAGTGAAAGAGTTGGCACAAAGGAGCTGCAACATGCTATTAGGGACAGAGAGGAGGGTGGGTCCACAGCAGTCAAGAAATTAGGCTCATATGGGACCTCAGCACAAGTAATTCCTTAATAGCATTGCACGAGGAAGACCTATAGGTCAAAACCCATCCAGGCACACACATAAAGATGAGAGCAAGAACCTGCCTTTGGAAAGTTAGCATCTGAAGTGTAAAAACAAGACAGAGGTTATGTAGGTAGACAGGTGGATGAGGAGAACAAAGCAGTAAGAGAATATTAGTCACCACAGTAGGCAGTTGTCTCAGTGTAACAGCTGCCTGTATGTTACCTAGTTAATCATAGGCGAGGTGACAAAAAAGTTCTAAGGAAAGGTTTAAAGCAGGATAACAAATTGGTTTAGTGTGAATTAGTAGCATGCACTTTCCATGTGCAAGGGAAGATCACGGCAGAAGCAAGATCACCAAGAAAGAAAGCAATTAAAAATACATGGGCAAAGCAAACAAAGCTGATATCTGAAACCCATTTAAAATATAAAAGGCAACATTCAATATCTCAAAAAAGGCTCTGAGAAAAAGCAAAAGCTTTGTGTTCTGCATCACTCAGAAGCAAGACCCAAGAACAGGTAGATGATTAGAGCAATGAGATAGAAAAATAACCTTTCATCAGTATTTTGAATAGCTTCAAGCTGGGTGAGATCGTATTTATCAAGATCAAAGAAAGAGATTTTGTTACTGCAAGGAACACATTGAAAGAACACCTCAAAGTTACTAGACAGAATTAGCTATATTTAAACACTGGACAGATTTCAAGCTCCGGAGAAAGAGCAAAATTGAGCAACAAGGGATGGATGAGAATGCAGTAGCTAGCCCAGAATGATTAGAGTAAATAAAGTTTAAAACTTGCTTAAGTTTAGATGATTAGACATTGACCAGATGTCTGAAAGACAGGGAGAACATTTAAGTTGGACGAATATCCAGGGAGAGGTTAAATCTGAGTCATCAGCACAGAGCAGATCCTGAATTTATGTTCACAAGCATAATTTTCCAGACATTACGTACATAGAGAAGATGGCAGGAAATAATTATGCCCAACTGCAAATCACCAGCATCCATATTATGAGAGTCATCTATAGGATGAAAGCTTGGGTTACTAAGAACTACTCGATTGATAAAACTCACCACAGTAACCTTTGAGAGACAAGGCCTTACTGATGTTGATAAATTTTGTCAACTAATAACTATTACCATAAAAATCTTAATGACAAAAGAACTTATCTTTCAATCCTCTATGTGATTTTTAGTGTTTTAAAATTATCATGAAGTGAAGGGATGATGTAAATATATATTTATACCTTTGTTATCATTAATAAACAGAGAACTTCAATTCACAGGGAATTACCAGTATGGAAAAACAGAATACTTATCTCTAATGTAGAAAAAAAATGAAACATCCTTGTGTAGAATGTGCAGAAATGTGGCAGAGGAATCAAATTCTACACATCGAGCAAAAGACATTACCAGCAATGCGTTGTGTCAAACAAATCCACCCTACAGCTATCACGTGAGATACGAGCTCCATGAAAAAATAAGCACCACCAGGAAAATCAGTTAAAAGCCATACAAAAGGAATCAGGGAAGACTTCTTGTGAGAAACACATTAATTGTGGAAAAGTAGAAAAATGCTTTTTATTTGCACAGATATGCTGTGGTGTAAAATATGTTTTTGTAAAAAAAAAATATCTAATACTCTATCTTAAATTCATCAACTGTCTTCTGCCTCAGAATAAACTCTCACCACTAAGTGCTGCATTTTCTGGAAAAAAAGTGATGAGATTTTCCTTGCTGAAAATTTGTTAATTTTGTATATCACATAATATTAAATCAAAATAGCAAAACTCATCAGGACAAGAAGTGAAATCCTTGAACAAGTATAGATGTAGAACCAAGCAAACTGCAGAATGAACTTACATCATCAGAATAAAGGACAGACAGGCTGCAATGGAAGTTGAACTATGAGCTGTGAGGAGGTTACAGGGTTCCCCACCTTGACTCTTGAGCAATATGAAAACAAGCATCAAATTTAATAGGTGGACCAAATAAAGAAATCTAAAAAAAAATCTTAACGCAATCAGAAGCTGAAAGTCCCAGTTTAGCCTTACTCGGTGCAGTAGGTGTGATGGCCTCAGGCAAGCAAGAAATGTGCACAGAAGGCCGACAGTTCATCATTTTTAAACCCCAAGCACTCTGTCTTGAGGCCAGATTGACCAAAGTGGATAAATTAAAAAAAAAACCAAAGTAGAATCTTGATAAATTTTGTGGGAACATCATTAAGCAGTCATATCTCCACCACAGCAGGCTGTGTGCTACTGAGGAGGAAGAGCGTCTCAAGTCATCAGGGCATTGACTCCTGGCAAAGTAAAAAAAAAAACCCCAAACCACAAATGGGACTTCTTGTGAACACCACTAGGTCAGCATACAAAGGACGATCTGACTCAGACACACCATGAAAAGCAGGATGTATCTGATCAGAAGGGACAAGATATGGAAAATTTTTTTGTCAGATACAAAATAAGTGGGAGTTGCATCCTGCTTTTCCCTTTGACAATATGCAGTAGGCCCCACAAAGAGAGTGAGCTGTTGGCTGTAGTCCATATGGGCACCAGCGACAAAGGGGGAGAAGGTAGCAATGTGCAGAAAGGGATCTACCCCAAGCAATATGGAATCAAGTAGTAATCTCTTAAGACTGAGAGGCTGCAAATGATTCCATAGTTAGAGATTAAGACAGAGAAACTCTGTATTCCTGAGAAAAGGAGATGGCAAAAATCTTCTTTAAAATTGGTATAAAAAAGGAACAAGACCATAGCCAAATTATGTAATGTTTCAATGCAAACCTTACAAAGTCAACAAGGCAAGAAGGGTAAAGTGATACACCTGTTCTTAAGTAACAACTGATGTACAGGGCATCTTGAAAATCTTCCTCAATGGAAGATTTACCAGAATAAATGTTAAAGGAATTTCATAATATATTGTGATAAAGGGAAAATTCACTATGGTAAGACTTACCTTAAAAAGAAGAGGTAAATATATACAAAAGAGAAGTCAAAAGAATAAAATGCTCTTAAGTAAAAACTATATGAATTATATTGAAGTAGAAACTATATCAAGTATTCAGAATGCAAGCAAACTGTAGAAATACGTTTATTTTGAATCTATTCACTTCAATTGATCCTCAACAATAATTTTCCTTGCCCTTCATTGACTCTTTGCACTTTTTCAAGTCTTTCTGCAACAGAGTACCTCAGTCAGAAAAGTAGCTTTTCACACCAAGCAATATTACTTTTCAGTCCTGTGAGGGAATGCACATTTGTACCAGGCTTAAAATTGTATTTTACACTCTTACTACATACACGTGTATCTGAACTCAACAAATCGAATCCTGTCAAATTTATTTTAAAATCAAAACAAAGTATTTGCCAAAGCTGAAATCAGCTCCCAGAATACATCCCAGGGCAATTCGTGCCTCTATTTCTCTTCTTCCAAGTAAAGCATTATGCAATTGAGACATACCTCTTTTACCTATTTTTTGTAACTTACAATAGAAGTATCAAAACTTTTGAGTATTGTATCTTTTTAGTATTGTACTAACAAGACAAAAAATTCCTTGGGGGTACACTAACAGTTATACCTCAGGGAACATCAGTGCACTGATAGAGAGACAGACAACAAAAAACAAAGCCTCTGATTTGGCTGTTGATATAACAAGGACAGTGAACAGAAATGACAAAGTGAGCTTAAGTTTTAATTTTAGGTTCAAATAAAAATGCAGTTAATTTCATATACTCTTAATACTTTTTTTCTGAAAATAAATCTCAACTTATTTCTCTCAGATCTCCAGACTAGAAAAATGATTTGGCACAAATAAAAGCATGTGTAAGTTATCACAACTGACCCTAGATTTCATTACTAGCTCTTTTGCTGAACTTCTGTACTATTGTACGTATACCTAGATATATTATGTGTAAGTTTGCACGTGGCAAAATAGCTGCAAGAAATCAGATATTCATGTCCTTCCTTCTACCTATCAGTTTACATTTGGCCTCATGCCTGAACAGGCACTTTAATATTTCTTTCTTCAGTTGACCATTTCCTTCCGATAATGGACAGAAGTCAGATGACAGCACTGATTTTAGGTCTGTCAGCAGTATTTGACATAGTTCACCAATTTTCCCATGGTTCATCTCACGGGCAATGGCAAAAGTAGGGAATACAGTCTGAGGGGTTTGTCTTTTCACACACTTCAGGTGTGATCAGACAGCTAGGATGAGAAAGTGGCAGTACATTATGGGATCTCTCACCCCATTCTGCCACCTCTCTTGTTCAATGTGCGTATGGTGGATCCAGCTGCACTTCAGCCTGCAGAAGTCTGTCAGCTAGTTCGAAGACAGCACTTAGATGAGTCCTCTTTGAACACTGGTGTGATAGTCTGCTTGGATTCACTGTTGCAAGCCTAATTGGGATCCTCAGTAATGGCAAGCTAGCAGTCACTATCTAAAGCAAGATTAAAATGAAGACTGATTAAGTGGACGACAAAAAAATACTTTCAGTCCAAACTCAGCAGTTTGCAATACGGATATTTAAATGCCCTAACGTGGATGCCTTAGCACCAAAGACAGTAATGTTCTCTCTATAACTAAAGATCCATGACTGTAACGCATCAGGCTGAAATGTAAAGTGCTCTGTTTGGAAGTAAATTTTAAAGCTAGTCAGAAGACCAGAGTGAAAAAAGGTCATGTAACTCTACAGAGGATGTATATATTTGAAAATCTGTTTTTATTCCAGCTTGGAATGAAACTCAAGAGTTGTGAAATTCTATGAATGAGATTTCAGAGCCCAGGCTCCCAGGTAGTCTGCTTGACTATCTTGGAAACACAGACCACAGGAAACTTGAAATTTTTTGACAGAAAAAACCCTCTTAGTAGGTTTCAGTCAAGATCTGAACTCTCAAAGTCAACGAAGTTTTTCCAACATTTAACTAATTTACAGAACAGAAACCAGACGCTTATTCCTTAAATATTGATTTCAACAGCAGTGTACTGCTGGCAGATTTCTGCACTACAAGCATGCTTTTTGGCTTATATATGCGTTAGACAAATGTATGTGAAATTGTAGATGAATAAAACATGTTTTTATTTTGTAAGTCTTAATTTCACTTCCTAAAATTAAAGGAAAACATAAAAAAATTAAATCAAAGCAGCACAAATCAGATTAACATTTACATTGCTACCACATGAGGATGTGCCAATATGGACAGGCTCTGTGACTCTTTTTCCAACACTAGCTAAAGCTTTTAGCTCTAAGGCGCACAGCTCAAACTTGGCTGATGGTTATCACACAGTGGTTCTTCAAAGTTGCCCAGTTTAGTCTAACAGACAACCACACAGATAAAGAGTTCAGCATGCACCTCCTACCCTCCAGACTGCCATCTAACTTAACCTGAGACCAAACCACCAGAGCATTCAAAGAAACAGATCTTGACTGAAAAGGCAAAAATGACTCAAATACTTTATAAACCACAGAATGGTTTACAGCCAGACCGATACATTCAATCACACTCTGAAGAGGACTAGTAGCTACTCTACAGCTCAGGCTTGAAGAGCTCACATCAATCTGAACAGCTAAAGAGACACAAAATTGTATTTTGCCCTTGAGAGAACATCAAAGCACCTGGAAAGGTTCTGACCCAGAGTACCCCAAGGCTTTCACAAGGTATGCCTGTGCCACGTTATCATCATGGGATGCTAGAGATACCATGGGCCCCAGCTGCAGTGCTCTCTATGAAGCAGGAGTTCTGTAGACTCAACAGCCCCTCTTCTCCTGAGAGGAAAGTTTCAGTACTACAATGTTTATTTATGAAAAACATATCTACATCTGAAAGCTGCAAGGGCTCTCAGAACATATCTCTTTGTTCATACATATCCAGGCAATTCAAATATGAACTCTGTTTTAAGGAGATCACACACAAAAAGCTTTCATTCCTCAGAGCATCTCAAAATGCCAAGTAAGTTATTTGTGAAAGTCTCTGTTTAAATTAGAGCTTGTGGGGAAGCTGCTTTCATCACTGGTTGATTGAAACTGGAGAGCTTGAATCACCCAATTCCCTTTCCTTTTACCTTCCCCTACTTCCCCCACAGCACATCTCACTACTTGTTCAATGCAAAAATGGCAAATAACATACGTAATAACCTGTGACATTTTTTCCCCACTATAATACACAAAGAAATGCCCAGTCACACAAAGAGAATCAGTATACTTCCCTAAGCCAAGGCAAGTTGGCACTGCCTGAAGGCCTTCTTGTGGCCTGTCTCCAACTACCTGAGGAGGAGTTAAAAAGAGGCACTGCTCTGGTGCCTTTAGAACGAAACGAACGTCTTATGTGAACGACTCTTTAAGGCTACTTCATTCATTGAATTACTCAAGAAAGTTGACAAAAAAAAATCTATCACTTCATTTAATCTCTTCTGAATTTGTGTCTAACTCCTCAGTAATGCTGGATCCGAAGCCAGATAAAGCACAAAAGACCAAACAAAACAGACTTCTTTCCTCTTTTAACACAGCAGGCCGATCGTATTATCTTACAAATTTCCTTTTCCTCTTTTTCTTTCTCCTTGTGTTCTCATGTCCAGCCACTGCTTCTTAAATTAATTTGTGCTGACAGCATAAACTCCTACTGCTTCTCATTCTGTATTTGCAGGACCTTCTGTAAGATAAAAATATTTATCTACCTTAAGATAAACGTAGATTCCCTTCCCCAGCAAGTCTCATGTGGTTCTCAAGACTGCGTTTCAAGAACCCCCAACAGTCTAGAGTATGGTATCGCTTTTCAGACTTTGTTTCAGAAAATTACAGAATCATAGAATGCTTTGGGTTGAAAGGGACCTTTAACAATCATCTAAGTCCAACCTCCCATCAACCACCTCTTCAATACTCAGGTTCATTGGTTATCATTTATCACAACTAGTACCAGAGTTAATTGATGGGCCACCACTGAACATACCAGCAGCAAAAAGTATGTAGCCTAAATCCCAAAGAAGGTAACTCAGTGACTTTGTGCAAGTTCTGTCCTAGAGCATCTTGAAGACATAACACCATGTGATGCACTAGCTACTTTCTCATATTACCATGGTTTTTTGCATTCATCATAGGATAAATTTTCTGCCAGTTTACACCAGACAATCTGGTCTCAGAATGCTTAATTTTACCAGGCTAACCCAAAAGCCTAACGCACTGTCATGGTTTAAAGCTGAGCTGGCTATTAAAGAGGCAACAGACACTCTTTGTTAATCCGCTCCCTCCCCAAAGCAGGGGAAGAGAAAAGGGAGAGGCACTTATGGGTTGGAAAACTTAAACCCGCTTTAATCTAACTGCAATAATAATGTATTATAATAATAGGAAAAATAATAATGAAATACATACAAATATACAAACATATACAAAACCAATATCGAGCTCCCCCCAACCCCGATGTCAAGTATGTCACCCGGATGCTGCAGGGCACGCCCCAGGAAAGTCGCCGACTGTACTCAGCAGCAGGCAGGAACTAGATTCAGGAATGCATGGATCGGGATCAAAGGCAGAATGTCCTGGTTTGGGCTAGGACAGAACCAATTTTCTTTTAGTAACTTTGCTTTTCAGTTAAGTTTCTTCNGCCGACTGTACTCAGCAGCAGGCAGGAACTAGATTCA
>VZSC01018788.1:7723-23558 GCA_013398225.1 Steatornis caripensis
TAAAAAGAGAAAATAACACATTGCATTTTGGAACATTCTTATTTTTGTATGTAGCTAGAAGATGGTAATATAGTTTAATTCATAGTATTTGTAGGATTTAGCCATTCATGTGAAGGAGAAAATCCTAATAGATATTCATTTATGTACATTATACTTAGTTTTTTGCTAACTTGAGTAGCCCTACGAGAAGAACATCTGCTTTTTTGAGGTTCCTAATTTGAGTTGCTTCTTACCCAGTGAACACAAAACTCACAATATTAGAGGACGGCACTCAGTATGGTTAAAAAGAAGCCATTTCATATGTGCTTTAAGCAGTTTTCCTGTGAACTAGGAGGCAGTCACTATTAGCTTCAACTAGGACATAACAAAACCTGCAGGCTTAAACTTTTACTCTAAATATATAATCAGATTAGGCTGGTTTAATTTAACCACACAGTGTATTCTGTGTGCTCATTCATTCTAGTCAATAAGACAACAGAAGAGTAAATTTTAACTTCCACATTGAAGCCACACAGTATCTCCTACAAGACATAGGGAAACCTTTTTTCAGGCTAAGAACTGAACAACTAATTGACTTAATTGTGATGCAGCACCATTATACACAGACAATGCAACTGCCATCCAGACTGACAGAGAGACATCCTCCGATGTCAGATAATATTTTTGGGGGGATAGGTGTAAGAGCTGTATAGTTTGGAAAGAAGCAGGTGGAACCATAGAATAACAGAATAATTCAGGTTGGAAGGGATATCTGTAGGTCATTGATTCTAATGCCCTCCTCACATCTGATTGAATTAGACTAAAGTGTTCAGGACCTTGTCCAAGTTGTAGCTTTGAATATCTCCAGTCACGGGATTTCCACAGATTCTCTGGGCAGCCTGTTCCTAGGCTTGATCGTCCGCATGACAAAGTATTTTCTTATACATAATCAGATTTTCAAGTGTTCCAGCTTGTGTCACTGAATCTTTGAGAGGAGTCCCACTTTGGTTTTTTTACACTCTCATGTTAGGTAGCTGTAGACAGCAATGAGACCTCCTATTAGTTTTCTCTTCTCCAGTCTGCACAAACCTGATTACCTTAGCATGTCCTTATATGGCCCCTCACCATCTAGGTGGTCTCTACTGGACTCATTCCAGTATGTCCATGTCTTTCCTGTGCTAGGAATTCCAGTACTGAAAATAGTACTCCATACGTGGACTCAGTGCTAAACAGAGAGGAAGACTCATTTTTCTTGACCTGCTGGCTATACTCTTGCTGGTACAACCTAGGATGCTGTTGGCCTTTGCTGCAAGGGCACATTGTGAGCAGCAAGAGCTAATAGTCTGAAGAGTGGAAAAGCCTTAGCAACCTCAGCAGCATCCCACCTCTTAGCACCTATCAAACACCAAAACTCCTAGGACATCAAGTCAGGTGAGTAGGTGGTTACTCCAATCCCCTGCAGGACATAGTCTCCAGTCACTGTCCTCTGCCACCATATTTGGTGCACACACTTGTTTCAGCCTCAGCTGACATCAGTGCTTCCATTCTGAGAGCTGTTCCTCCTCATCTGTTGCTAGGACAATATATCTCTTCTGAAGCTGCAGATGTGCAGGTGGAGAATAAGTGCTCTCTGCTGCCAGAAAGTATATACTTCCTGCCTTCCTTGTCATTGTTCCTACTGCTCCCTTCAGCACGGTTGCTACCTCTGGCTGATTCCTTGCAGCACGGGGTTCAGGCTTTTGCCTCTGCAGGACCTATGCACAGACATTGTTGATTTATGTGTGTTGTAATTTAATTCTAGTAGGCAGCTAAGTCCCTCATAGCCACTCGCTCACTCCCCCCAAAGAGGAACTAGGAACATAATAAGAAAGGCAAAAGCAAGAAAAACTCACAGGTTGAGATAAAGACAGTTTTTTCTGCCTTTTCATTTTCAGTGCATAAGAAGTTTAGCACAACGAAGCAGTGACCTTGGTTTCCATAGGAATAAGTATAAGCAAGAACCTTTCTGCGCACCATTCGCACCGTTAGTCTGGCAATAACTATAAACATCAAGTGCTATCATTCCTAGAAGCAGACACTGTCTGAAAATTAACAGCTGTTAATTTCAGAGAGTGCAGTCTTGTAGAAGAGACTTAACTGAAAAGTAAAATTACTAAAAAGAAAATCAGTTCTGTCCTAACTCAAACCAAGACATTCAGGTAAAGCAAAAGCTATATGTTCAAGCAAAGCAGAACAAAGAATTCATTCACTACTTCCCATCAGGAGGCAGGTTTTCAGCCTCTTCCAGGAAAGCAGGACTCCATCACACATAACGGTCACTTGGGAAGACAAGCACCATAACCCTGCACATCTCTGCCTGCCTTCTTCTTCCCAAAACTTTTATTGCTGAGTACAATGTCATACGTCATATCCCTTTTGTCAGCTGGGATCAGATGTCCCAGCTGTGTCCCCTTCCAGCTTCTTATGCACCCCCGGCCTACATGCTGGTGGGGCAGTGTAAGAAGCAGAAAAGGCCTTGATGCTGTGCAAATGCTCTTCAGCAACAGCTAAAACATTGGTGTATTATCAGTACTGTTTTTGTCACAGATCCAAAACATAGCATCATATAAGCTACCACAAAGATATCCCAGCCAAAACCAGTACAATGTGATTCTGTCATTACCTGTTCCCCCTTCACTGATGCTACAGGGGAGAAGAGCAAATGAAAGAGTTTAGTTATCTTTTGGATGTGAAATTGTTGACATTGTCATTGTTCACCCTGCAATAAAAAAAGAGAATAAAAAAGACAATACATATTCTAGAAATCTAAACATTTATGTCCTTAGAGCAAATGGAGGTGATTAGTTAACCCTTAGAAAAATAGATGGGAAATCATTTAAGGCATTATAAAGGCAGTAGAAATGGCAGACAGTCAAGAATGGTCTAGCTGGCCATAAATTAGAAGAGTATCAATCCCAGCCGGAACAAAAGGATGGGACAGAAAGATCATAACTGTAAAGAGCTCTCCCTATTGCAATAATGTTAAGAGCTTCTCTAATGAATACAATTGGCAAGGCATATATTTAGCAATGTATAGTACTACTTAACACATATTAGGCACTTGAATTTCCTTATGACTATTCCTTTGAGATATTCTGAAGGACAAACGGTCTCTTGTGACAAGGTAGAAATAATGCTTTCATATATATTTTTCTTTATGAATGTAGCAGAACTGGAGAAATCTTCTTGTGTAGATGCTTTATCAGTTGTAAGAGAAACAAAGTTTACAGCTTGCAAAGCTGGTCTGACTTTAGAAGATGGATTAGTATAGAAGGACATCGAAATGTGTAGCAGGGCTACACCTTCTAGCATGAAAGAAAGCTGTTATCATTTTGGACTGCCCACTGCCACTGAAGTGGTTAAAAAACTTTTATCTCTGGTCTGTGTAAGTACCAGTGAGAATCCTGCAGTAAATATTCCCTAATGAGACAGGAGGGCATTCTGTCACCAAAGTTTGCACAACGTTTCTAGATTTTAGGTGAGGATCACCACTTCTACTTCAGTGTCACCACACTGCTTTACCCAAGTTCTCATTCAGGAGTGATGAGTGGATTGCAAGCTATGCATCCTGAAGAAAAGTGAGCCTGCTCTGTATCAGAACAGGGAGTTTTGTTATCAGTTCATTCATATGGATCTGCACCAATGCAAATTAAGTAAAAAAAAAGACCTCTATATCTTGCCTCATCTCTAAAATCTAGGACAGGGAGTGTTATCATTTGGCAATAAAGCTATAGTGGCCTTTATTTAGAAAGCATCCAGTCTTATTGGAAGGGAGAGAGAATTCGCCTGAACTCTAGGCACTAGGTAATTCACCTGATAAAAAACTCTTCTCTCAATTCCGTTCTTTTTTCCAGCACTGTGTATTACTAGGTCCTACCTTTTAGGCATGGATTATAAAACCTTACACAGATTATACTAAAGGAATGGTCATGGGACCCTGAAGAAGGAGTGTGAGAAGAAAGATTTTCAAAGGAATCTAAAGGAAGTAAAAACTGATGAGAGTTTTTAAATCAAATACCATGGAATCATAGAACGGTCTGTGTTGGAAGGGATGTAAAGATCATCTACTTCCAACTCCCCTGCCATGGGCAGGAACACCTTCCACTACACAAGGTTGCTCAAAGACCTCTCCAACCTGGCCTTGAACAATTCCAGGGAGGAGACATCCAGAACTTCTTCGAGCAACCTGTTCGAGTGCCTCACCACCCTCATTGTGAAGAATTTCTTCCTAATATATAATCTAAATCTACCCTCTTTCAGTTCAAAGTTGCTATCCCTCATCCTATTACTACATGCCATTGTAAAAAGTCCCTGTCCAGCTCTATTGTAGGTCCCCTTCAGGTACTGGAAGGCTGCTCCAAGGTCTCCCCAGAGGCTTCTCTTCTCCAGGGTGAACAATGTCAGCCTCTCAGCCTGTCTTCATAGCAGAGGTGCTACAGCCCTCTGATCATCTTCGTGGCCCTCGTCTGGTCTCACTCCAAAAGGCCCATGTCCTTCTTATGTTGTCTGCCCCAGAGCTGAATGCAGTACTTCAGGTGGGGTCTCATAAGAGTAGAGTAGAGGGGGAGAATCAGATCCCTCAACATACGAAAAATACATACAAACATTTTCTTGGAACAAACACGTTAGATTAATGCTCTATATTCAATAAATCTAGGTGAGGCTCTGCTGATAAATTTAACTCACCGCAGTGTTTTAAGAGACAAGGTTCATCCTGTAATGTCTAAATGCAATTGTGTGGAAATAGAGGGTTCTGCAATTATGACATTGGAAAGACACATGAATGACTGTAGATAACAACTGCTAACAGATGATACCTAACTCATGCAAATATAATTGTCAAATGAAATCTCAGTTGTTTGGGTGTTTTTTATCTTAATTTAGTGGTGATTTTATCTATCTATTTAGCATATTGGTCATTAATGTGGTCAGTGTTAATGACCATGAAGAATGCTGCCGGACTGCTTGTGTGGCAGGGTCCTTTGGAGATACTGAACATACAGTCCTGAGGAATTTACGGGGGACATATTGTTGATGTCTTTCTATGTTAGTATGTTGAAAAACAATGTTGAACTGAACAGTCATGATTTTTGATTCCATGCAATCACTAGTTCTGAAAATTTAGCTTTTGAAAGATTTTTCTTGGATTATAGTCTGAATAATTTTTTTTTTGTTTGTTTGTTTCTTGAACATGTTTCCAGGCATAACTTTTGTACTCAGGTCAAGCTGTCTGAAAAGACTACATAATATTGCTGAACTTGCACATGCAATATTATAAAGAAGGATGTTTCTGCTAATATTTTTCCAACAATGACCTTGAACATCTTGCCGTATTTATCGTACATGTCAGTTAGGGTCACTAGACATCCACTCAAAATACTTCTCAAATCTTGTTTGTAGGGAGTCCCAGTAATATTGTGAGAAGGTGATCTAACCTTAGAGAGCTGCCAAAATGAATTTTGGCTGCCAATCAAGCATTTAAAAAGACACATGACTGCAAAGGCCCAAAAACCTTTAAAAAATGTGATTGCAAATTAAAATCTTTCCAGCAGATGGGAAAGTGGGACCACCTGGCAATAGGCCAGAAATCATTTTTGTTTTGCATTTAAGTTTTTTTGGATGCTTGCCACTAGACCAAATCCAGCATCTGCTTCTCCAGCTGCGGCACAGGGCAACAGTAATTCCTCTGGCTAAAAGTTGCACAACAAATATCAGAGTATCACCATTGATAAGCAATGAGTAATGTATGGGAGACTTCCTAATTCTCACCCTTATGATGTGTGAATTGAAATATAGGTAGTGAATTTCAAGAAACTTGATTTAAAGCAAATTCCATTATCAAAAGAAGCCAGTTTTTCATTCTCAAAGATTATTTTCCCATTTTAATTCAGATATACATAGATGCATATGTGTAAAGTACTTAGGATATGAATGCAAAGAAAAGTCGTCTTTCATAAGCCATTCCATCTCCAACAGAATCTCTTTTAACTCTGGGTTTAACATATAGCTCAGCATCCTAGAAATCAAGGATCTGACTGCGAGATGATTAGTTTATTCTTTTCTATTGGTTTGATAAGGCTGACAAGCTGTTGCTTTCTGTAAACTGATTCAAGAAACCTTAAACTAAGCTATACTATGAAGAGGATCAGTGTGAAGGGTGGAGTCAGACAAGATCCTTATTGTGTAGATAGGACTACTTAGTGATAAATGGGATAATAGGGAATTAATAGCTCCTGCATCTATTAGTAAAATTCTCCTTCCTTCTTTGTTACACTCAAAATCTTGTTAAGAGTAAAAAGGAACACACCTTATATGTGGAACCAATAATTATTTATTAGACTAATTAAGGTCTTAGGAGTCTAATAAAAATTCAGCAAGGAGTTATTATTACTCTGGTTACACTGAAGCTAACACTTATAGTCAGTAATACAATTCAAGTATCTACATATTATATCCACTGGAGTATTTTTCTCTAGTATTATATTTATACTTCCAAGAGTCCTCTGAGTCCTAAGGTCTACAGTTTTGGTCTTTAAAAAAAATTGGGCTAGGGAATTATTATGACAAGTAACTAGTATCCTGAGATTCTTGCTCAGGATAACATGATGTTGATGGCAACCATTTTTTCCTCCTTGATCTTGGGCCAAATTTTTTTAAAATATTACTTATTTTTTATTTGTATATGTTTAAATGTATGATAGTGATATGAAAAGAAAGAGCTCCATAACAGCTTTTAGGAGAACCGAAGCTTTTAGAATAAAAACCAAGTGGGGTATATTATGTGAGAGATATATAGGGTCTTTAGCTGATGCACTCTGAATAGAGTTATACTCATTTCAATTTAATCCAATTGGCTGTCCTTTTGTGTTGTAAAGTTTTGCTGGCATGTCCCATTCTGCGTGTTATTTTGTAGTCATTCCTTATTTTCTGTTTTTATTTTGATATCTTTTAAAGCCTTCTGATTAACATTTCAAACCTTTTCGGATCTGTTTAGTTCAAAATGCTAGTCATTACACCCTTTAGCTCCCTTTTTTTCCAGTTTCCTGTAGCTACTTTCACCAGCTTGGCATCACTGCTGCTATCAGTGAGTGAGTGAGTGAGACACAAATGGGAAGTAAATACACTTCAGCACCACCTTGGCTTGAGGATGGCATGCTGCCAGCCTCCTGCCCTTGCCTTTAGTTCACTGAACAGTAATACAGCCACAATCTGTGACTGAGATATAAATGTTTCACCTTCATTCATTCAACACTGTTATTTACAGGCTCTACACAGAAACCATCCTCAGACTAAATCAGCGTAAATAAATACATCAACTTCACCAAATGGCAGATTAGGAAAAAACCCATCGTCTCAGTTAAAGAAATTGAAGTCTATTAGTTCCCACATACTTGACAAAACAAAGATCATACTGTTGTAGGAAGACTTTGCAATTTAGTAACCATCAAAATACTTGGATGATGAAACTATTTCCTCTTCCTATGTTTCTAGGTGGACATGAGCAGTTGGCCCACTTTCACCGGGGGATTGAAAAGAAAATAAAATGCTCAAACTGAAATGGCATTACCTCGAAGGCAAGACTTAGGAGGAGTGGCTGAGGTCACTTGGTTTTTTCAGCAGAAGAGAAGGCTGAGGGGTGACCTCATCACGGTCTACAGCTGCCTCAAGGTGGGCAGTGGACCTTAAGGGGGTGGTGCTGATCTCCTCTCTCTGGTGACTGGTGATAAGACACGAGGAAATGGGATGAAACTGCATCAAAGGAAGTTCAGATTGGACATTAGGAAAAGGTTCTTCACTAAGAGAGTGATCAGTCAAAGGAACAGGGTCCCCAGGAAAGTGATCATGGCATCAAGTCTGTCAGAATTCAAGGAGCATCTGGACAATGCTCTTAGTCATATGGTTTAGTTTTAGGTAGTCCTGCGAAGAGCAGGGTGTTGAACTCATTGATCCTTATGGGACCTTTCCAGNAAGAGGGTGATCAGTCAAAGGAACAGGGTCCCCAGGAAAGTGATCATGGCATCAAGTCTGTCAGAATTCAAGGAGCATCTGGACAATGCTCTTAGTCATATGGTTTAGTTTTAGGTAGTCCTGCGAAGAGCAGGGTGTTGAACTCATTGATCCTTATGGGACCTTTCCAGCTTGAGATATTCTATGATTCTATGATTCTTTTCCCCCAAAGAGACAAAAATATTATGGAGAAAAGTTGCAATGTGATGGTTGATGGACCTTGGCAGGGGTCTGAAATGTACTTTTTTCAAATTGTTTGGATCTAAATGACTTTTTCCCACTGATCTCTGTTTTGGGTCAGGTCTGAAGAAGAGAAAAAAATTTTTTTACAACACAGTAACATGGGAGTTTGTTTTCTTTTTTTTTTCTCCAGAAATCTTTCTCTCAAATTCCTTCCTCCCCAATATTCTGCAAATAATTTGTAGATTATGAAACTATATGGCAAGTCTGACATTCAAAACAAAGGCTTAAATTTAGAGCTTCTAGTTTACATCCTTGTAAACTGAGCTCACTGCTTTTAAGAAAAAGTCATAACTTCTTTTAATTTTTTATTTTTGTCTCACATTTTATCTATTCCAAGCATTAATAAATTTAAAAATTACTATTAATATAGAAAATATTCTTGCTGAAAATCTCTATTGCAATCAGTATTTTCTGTATTAGAAGGTTTTAGTGTTCTTTTTTTGTAAGTACTTCATATAATGTTCTTCTTACCCATCCATGAATAGGAAACATCCTTATTAGTTCTAGGAAGATGAAAATATTCTAGAAAGAAAGTGATTAACTGATAATTTCTTCATAAAATCATTGAAGATTCATTTGATTTCCTAAGAATGAATCACATAATTAAACTTCATTTTAAGATAACTTGCTAGGAAAAAAAATCCGTATTTTACTTCTTTGATTTCCTAGAATTTGAAGTAATGAGATACTCAGTTTGATGTTAATAAGGACCAGGTTGTTGTTATTGTTCTAATAGAAATTTTATGAATGAAATTAAATTGCAAGATGGTGAAATTGAAATAAAAGTTTGTGTTACACATTCTTTTCGTAAGTCTTCATAAGTGTAAGAACATAAGTCTTAATGAATTCATTATTTACAAGAACAATTAAGTATTGAATAGAGTATTATTAAGTATAAACAGAATAGTTTCAAATACTGGAAAAAAAGATTTAGAGGCATTAAAGCTGAAAAGTTGATATCATTTTCACTTCTTTATGTGGATAAATAGCAAGATACTGGCTTTTGCTTACTATGCTATACAACCATCATTCTTCAGCTTGGTTATAGGCACAAAGAGCAGATGTTTTATTTAAAACAAGTATGTAATGCTATGCCATAGCAAAAACAGGGCAGCTTAAGAAAATGACAACACTGACGTTTTGCTAATTTATGCTAATGAGAGTTGGCAATATAACAGTGTATATCATTATAAGCTGTCATAATGAAAAATTATGAGAGACACCAAATTGCCAGAGCTACTACATTTACTGAGGCACTTACCGTTTAAGTTCTTCTTCTTGCAGAAGGGAACAAAACAAAGACAAATCAGAAAAGTCTTCTAACAGCCATTTAAAAGGAATTTTTTTTTCCTATTTTCTTGTTTATTATACATTCCTGCATGCCGCAAAATGTGTACACTAAACAAGAACATTAGATTTTCTTGCATACAATGGCAAGATGAGCATATAAGTATTCATGTAAGAAAAATTCATATCAAAATTGTAGAATTTAATGGAATCTATGGTGTCATCAACAGCATACAAGGGAGCATTGTTCACAAATACAGAAGTTAGGTCTAGATTTGTTAATTGTATAACTGGAAGAAAACTAGAACTGCCAAACAACAAATCCACCCAATCTAATTAATTCTGTTGCAGAGGCTTCTGAGACAAAGCTGTTTTCTCTGCCATGGAGTTGTGCCATGTAGACATACGTCTTCACTTGCTGATAATGTGGATATTTCTAGAGCAGTGTTATAAATTTATCGTCTTTCTAAGATATTCAGAAAAAAACAGAGAGAAATTCAGGATAAGAATGCAGAAATTTGTTTTACTTCTAGATCACTATTCTTTTCAGGGGTCCATATTGGGATTGGTACTATTCAATACCTTTATTCATAACACAAACAGTGGGATTGAGTGTACCCTAAGTAAGTTTGCCAGCTACATGAAGCTGAGTGGTACAGTTGATTCTCTTGAAGGAAGTGATGCCGTGTAGAGGGATCTTGACAAGCCTGAGGAGTGGGCCCAGGTGAATCTCATGAAGTTCAACAAGGCCAAGTGCAAGGTTCTGCACCTGGGTTGGGGCAATCCCCAGCATCAATATAGACTGAGGGATGAATGGATTGAGAGCAGCCCTGCAGAGAAGGACTTGGGGATACTGGTGAACGAAAAATTGGACTCGAGCTGGCAATGGGTGCTTGCAGCCCAGAAAGCCAACTGTATTCTGGGCTGCATCAAAAATATTGTAGCCAGCAGGTCAAGGGAGGTTATTCTACCTCTCTACTCCACTCTCCTGAAACACCCATGCGGAGTACTGCGTCCAGTTCTGGGGTCCCCAATACAAGAAAGACATGGACCTGTTAGAAGGGATCCAGAGGAAGGCCATGGAAGTGGTTGGGGGTTGGAACACCTCTCCTATGAAGGCTGAGAGAATTGGAATTGTTCAGCCTGGAGAAGAGAAGGCTCCAGGGAAACCTGATTGTGGCCATTCGATACTTAAGGACATCTTAAAAGGACAGAGAAAGACTTTTTAATAGGGCCTGTTGTGACAAGATAAGGAGTAACAGTGTTAAACTGAAAGAAGGTAGATTTAGGTTGGATGTAAGGAAGAAATTTTTTACAATGAGGGTGGTGAGACACTGGAACAGATTGCCTAGAGAAGCTGCGGATGCTCGGAAGTGTTCAAACCCAGTTTAGATGGGTCTTTGAGCAATGTAATCTAGTGGAAAATGTCCCTGTCCATGGCAGGGGGGGTTGGAACTAGATGATCTTTAACCTTTCTATGATTCTGTGATCACTGTAGCTTTACCAAAATTACTGTGGCAATGATGCTGTGTAATTGTAGTCTATAAGAAGAAACTCTGATGTAGCAGCACAGCATGGCTTTGGCTCCATGTTTTATACGTATCAAATCTTGTACTGATCTATACTTATTTCTTGAGCGTCAACTATCGCACTAAAGTACGCAGAAAAGAGTGATCTATACTGTCATTTTTCTGATTCTTTTTACATTTTTAAGTCTGCATCGTACGTCAGAAGAAGCAGGAGTCTGAGGTCTTAATCCTATGTTTATCTTAGTAATGAACACTTTTTAAGGTGTACTCCCCCAGCTGGAAAAATAAAGCTTACTTACTTATTACTGTAAGGAAAAAAAAATAACTAAAAATAAAAAAAAAAACCCACCATGCTGAATAAGCGAGCTCATTTCTTCCAGATTTAAAAAATCTTCCAGGTGAAATATATTTGGAATGACAGCCAGGGTTTTGTGCAGTTTATGAATACCTATGCCTCAGTGACAGACATTTCAAAGGGTATTTTTTCATGCTTATCATCTTTTTCATGCTTATTATGAATTGTAAATAGATAACCAAGAATCTTACTATTACATGCATAATGCAATCCTTACATATGACTGTGGAAAACAGCTACTAGAAGTGTTAAGGGGAAAAAAAAACCACCTAAACTGAAAATATGACAAGATATAGTGCGATATGTAAAACTTACCTGTAAAGTAGGGTTTGGTGTGTTGCCACTTACAAAATTACACAGCGACATTTCCCTTGATATTTTATGCGACAACTATAAAATTCTCCAAAATCTGTGCAAACATGATACTCATTAAAATACTATATGTAACTAAGATTTTATCAATCTCAGACCCATGATGCTGAGTATTTACAGATCATTATTAGGCAAAGATCATAGTAATCAATCATTTTCACCTCTGGCTGATTTATAGATGACCCATATAACAAAGTCTACACATCATTTTAGTCTTAACAAAAGAAATAAATTAGAAACTGCAATTGTCAATTATGTTAATGAACAACCTAAGCTTGGTGATGTATATTTTCCAGCGACTTTTGTAAAAATTTGAAGTGGGATTAATTTTACCTAACTTTAGATGGCCACAGCATAGATCTGTCTATGCCTGAGACAGAAATCTGGTCTTTTCAGTCAGAGGAGAAAAAGAAGAGAGTTATCTGAGCTCTTTTCATAGAATCTAGAATCATAGAATCATAGAATGGTAGGGGTTGGAAGGGACCTCTAGAGATCATCTAGTCCAACCCCCCTGCTAAAGCAGGTTAGCCTAGAGTAGGTTGCACAGGAATGCATCCAGGCGGGTTTTGAATATCTCCAGAGAAGGAGACTCCACAGCCTCTCTGGGCAGCCTGTTCCAGTGCTCTGTCACCCTCACAGTAAAGAAGTTCCTCCTCATGTTCAGGTGGAACTNCCACCGATCACTACCCTCTGCGCTCTGCCATTCAGCCAGTTTTTGACCCACCTCACTGTGCACTCATCTAAGCCACTCTTCCTGAGCTTTCCTATGAGGATGTTGTGGGAGACAGTGTCAAAAGCCTTGCTGAAGTCAAGGTAGACAACATCCACTGCTCTCCCCTCGTTTAAATGTTTGAAATGACTGGAAGTCATACTCTGGAAGTGACTGTTTCATTCTCTTGTTTATAAGGAGGATGAAGACTCCTACTTCATATGGAGAATGAATAAAAAAGCATCTGAAGAGAAGTATAAATGCATTCTTTAAATTGGTCCTCGTTACTAAAGCGAGTATTTATGTATTAGCTTATTACATGTATGTACTTCTTGAAAGCTGTGCTGCAGGGAAACCATTCTTAAAACACGCAGAAGTTAAAAAGAGATACGTCCAATGCTCTAAATCTTTACAAGTGTGCTTACCATTACAATCCTTAAACATCTTACATAGCTGTGTGTAAAAATGTTGACGAAACAAAGTCATCGTCCCCCAATCCCGCTGTAGGTGACATTGAAAATGAATTATATAGTATGATAATACTACTATCTACTAATGCATTTTTATAACATTATCTCAGTGAAGAAAGTGTGTGTGTGTGTATTTAAATCACAGAAATAAATTAATGTCCTGCCTGTAAGTAAAGGAATACATTGAAAAATATTTCTGTTGACATTTTTCAATTTCTAAAATTATTGTTTAATTGAAGAAAATCGTGTTCCATGGCAATGGCATAATGTAAACAAACCCATACTTTCTGAATTAAACAGAACAAACTGATGCTTGAAACAATAGTAATGAGAAGCAGCAGCTTTGTTTAAGAATATAGAGACTTTTTAGGTTTAGATATTGACATAAGAGAAAACAAAAAGTAGCAAAGTTAGAGATGGACATATTAAAATAACTTTTTTTTCCCAAGAAGTGAGATAAACAGTCCTTGTGAAAATTAGTTTAGTTTTAATATATCATATACAGGTCATGGGGATTTTCTTTTATTTTTTTAATTTCTTCACTTGATTGCCCCTTTAACCTCTGTCTCAACATGAAGATATACCACTTGATCGTACTAACGGGATCAGCTAGATGAGTTTTCTCCAGTGAAAAAGAAATGTAACATCTGGAAACCAAATAGCACTTTCTTTGATTGACTGAAGACACTAAGTACTTCAGATACTTCAACATGACTCACAAACATATCAAGACGACAGGACAGATGGAAAGCAGTAATGGCTACAGGCACTACTCTGCTACTGGTGCCCTATAGACTCAACAAAACATATTTTGGCCTTTTGTAGCCTAAGGCATCAGTCCTAACTTAGTTCTATGTGACAGAGAAGACTGTTTCATAAAAAACAGACCTCACACAACCAAAGAGGTTTATTGGACACACTTGCCTGAAAAAAGAAAATGAGCAACATACTTGACATCTGAGACTGAGTAGTATAGTTCTCAAATCAAAGCAAAATACCATGCAAAATGTTAGATTACTTGGGCACAGTGAAACAATCCCCTCGTTCTGCCTTCTGGGCTTGGAAGGGCTGAGCTCGTCATGATTCCTGACCTACTGCATAATCATATTTTGTGAATGAGAGCAATCATTAGTACGGAAAATACGAAACAGGAACTGGAAGAAAGTTAACTGGTATCCTCTGGAGCTTCAAAACTCTTACCAGAAGATGGGACAGTGCTTAGTCAGAGTGGGACTGTTTCAGTTAGCTTCTGCAAATTTTCTGTTAACAAACACCAGCATCTCAAAATTATTGACCTTTTTGGAGCTATTGGACACTTCGAGTTTTTGGGGACTTTGATTAGACACGCATTTCCCTCTGTTATTTATTATAAAAATATTTCTATTACAAGTCCCTCAATATTTTTTTTTATTGGCTTGTTTTCCTATAGTGATTAGCAATAGTGATCATGTACTTACCCAGCTCTTCACATCAAAGATTCTCAGAGACGCATTGCTTTTCTAGGCTATGTGTTAGAGGCAAAAGAGTCTCCTTGGTCATGAACTCTCAGCTTTGGTCTGCAGTCTTTTAAGAGACTCCTGAGGCCCTAGAATACATTTTCAAACTTTTCATTACTTGTGTTGGATCCCTAAACCTTCATGTGTAGAATCTTTTGCTAAGATGTTATTACAAATTGTTTCAGTACACATTTTAATATATATTCTAAATATAGTTTACATATGCCTGTAGTGGGGATAAACTTATTCTAAGCAATGTATTTTACCCATTTAGACTTCATTTGCTATTTTTATTTCAATGCTATTACAAAAACTCCAGCTTGTGCACCTACGTACAATGGTAAAAATAATTAATTAAATAAGATTCCTACTTTTATTCAGAATAATAAACCATTTATTTTCTGATGCAGTGATGTTCACTACTCCCATGGGAATTTCTATGGCTCTTTCTCTTTTTCCACAGTTTTTACTTTCTTTTTTATACTTCTTACCCTGTTTCTAGACTGGAAATGGGACATTGTCTTATGCTCCGTTATGTATCAGAAGTACTACACCTACACTAGTAGATAAAACAGGCCAGAGACCATTTGATAGCCCTTCAGGTCAGTATAATGGTGTGACTCATGTCTGAGCAGCTACATTATATGACAGCATCCAACATGTCTACCACAAATGAAATCACGTGGGAGACAGCTGATATGTCATGGGCCATGATAGTACTGCTGCCCATGCTAATAATTTGGTAAGATGAACAACCATGTGCCAGTGCTTAAACTGTGGTATGATGTTTTTAATTCACATATGTAGCTGAAATGTACCACCCTATGTGCTGTTCTGTGAACCCAGTGCATCTTGCTGTCTTAATACTTTTGATTCTTTAGGGTGCTATAGTGGCTAATGTACAATTTTCGTAATACTGAAGCCAACTCTCATCCACAAAGATTTTCCCAAAGTCTGATTTTCTAACTGGCTATTAATTAGTCTCAAATATATTTAAGATCCTTTCCTTCGTAGTCACAGGCCCTGGTGCTAATGGGGGACTTCAACCACCCTGATATTTGCTGGAAAAACAACACGGCCAGGCATGTACAGTCCAGGAGGTTCCTGCAGAGCATTGATGACAACTTTTTAACGCAGGTGGTGGAGGAGCCGACGAGGAGAGGAGCGACCCTGGACCTGATACTAACAAACAGAGAAGGACTGGTTGGAGATGTGAAGGTTGGGGGCAGCCTTGGCTGCAGTGACCATGAGATGGTGGAGTTCAGGATCCAGCGTGGAAGAAGCAGGGCTACAAGTAAGATTAGAACCCTGGACTTCAAGAAAGCTAACTTTGCCCTCTTCAAAGACCT
>VZSC01018789.1:0-10243 GCA_013398225.1 Steatornis caripensis
CCCATAAGTCTCCTTCCCTTTTCTCTTTCCCCCCCTCTTTTTGGGGAGGGTGGGGATGAACAAAGAGCATCTGCCATTCGTTTAATAGCCAGCCCAGCTTTAAACCATGACACTTACATTCTTAAGAAATGAATTGATTCCTATCACTTATTTTTAACTTGATGTTCAGAAGACCTATTTCAGGATTGAGGTTTTTGTTGATGTTTTTGGATTTTTCTATCAAAGATTTCTAAGGCAAGTAAATGTAATCAATAATTAAACTAATGTCTAATATACTGATTAAAATACTCCAACATTTTAACTAGTGTGGGCTTAGGAGTGCTTAAAAGCGATAGAAAGAGGAAATAAAGTCTTGTGTTTCAGATAAGAATATTAAAAATTTCATAGAAGATTTTATGCTTCACCTTTCCTATGTCTACTATATGGATTATCTCATTGTGTAAAGGTTTCAATTTTTCCCACATTTTTTAACATATTAGAGTAATTAAATATATTCATAAAACATACTCATGAAGACTTTTTGCTCCCTTTTTATAAATAGTAGGCACAGAAATAAAATTTGCCATTGTTTATCAAAATTGGCATAGTTAGAGACAAAAATGATTATTACAACAGCTTTTTTCAGAAATTTTCAGTCCAGTATTTCAGTTGCAGACTTCCCTTTTTCTGTGTTCCCCAGCATAAGATATGAATTTGCAGACAGACAGCCTCAGAAGCAGTCTACCTTCTTTCCTACCCAGTTCTGGATTTGTGTGTTGGTCAGCTCATTCAGCAAGAATGAATTCTTCATCATCATTTTGTCATTCCCTGAAAATAGCCTGATAAGGTTTACTATATTTGTATTACACTGGAAGCAGCCAAGAAACAAGAGATTATTTATATAATTCTCAATTGTTTGTCCTATTTAAAATGCATTGAGAGGCATATTTAATTACTAAAGAAGGCTGATACTCAAACAGCACAAAGCACATATGGCAAATAGTACACAGTAGAAAGTATGCTTGATTTGTGATGCTGATGAAATTGATGTAGAAAGCCTGCTGGGATCCCTTCCAGCCTGTGAGATGTCTCTGACATCATGCTGTGGGTGTTGTACTTCATTTGCTGTGATAAGTTTAGTGTCCAAGTGACACTAAGAAGAAATATTGGAGTGAGGGAATACACAAAAGTAAATTATAAAATTTTAAAGACAGATTCACCGTATCTAGTATTTCCAGACAAGAGAAATATTCAGTCTAAGAAATGCTTAGCAAGTAGAATTTAACTTCCCAGACTTTCTAGATTGTTTGAGGATTCATCATGGTGTTCTGTCAAGATATACTTAACAAGTTACATTAGGAGGATAGGACACATCAAGTGTTATAAAAGTATTAGAAGTGTGAAGGAACCATTGCACAAAAAGTACAGTTCATTGGATTCTCTCCTCGGTCATATTCTTTATCAATAAATACAGCACCAAAGTAAGGCATGATCTTAACCAATCTGTTTCAAGTGATCACAATTTTCTGAGCTGATGCCTTATTGAGTTACTTCCATAGATATGTTTATAAACATTATGTGTATCTGGAAATAAATAACAGATAAAATTAATAAATATTTTTGGTTATTTTGCTCTCCTACCAAAATGTCACCAACACAGAAATCTACTGCACCCTAAAAAGCCAGACTTGATTAGAAGTTTTATGTGTGATTCAAAGGTGACAACAATCAGATGTGCAGCTATATTGCACAAAACCATGGTTCTCTCACAGGAGCAACAGTAGTAACTAACAGTTGTAGACAGAAGTATTGGGATGCAATTCTGATGACGTTAGATATTTATGCTTAAACAGTTGATCTCTAGATTTACACTGACTATATTTGGAGCATATATACCTAGCTGACATGACTATGCTTACATAGTCTCTTCAGAATTTAGTGTCTGCAGCCTAAAATTGAACAGTTCTTGAAGCTTTATTTAGTTACCTGAAGACATTTAAGATGCCATCATTTATGCAAGACACTAAAACAGATGGCTGTCAGATATGATGTTACTGGGGGAGACCCACTCACTTCTGGAGCAGCAGGTAGAGGCTAGGTGACTCTATAAAGCATTTCAAATTTCTTTAATTACCTAAGTTTAATCAGCAATGAATCAAGTCCACAGTAAATTTGTTTGCAAATGACAGAACAGTGGGAGACTGATAGATATTTTATAAGGGCTCTATTCTAAGCATACAGATTAGTAAAGACTACTTACTTCAAATCTTTTAATTCTCATTATTTACAGATAGCCTAGACATACAGGCATACAGAGTTTTGGGTGGTATTTTAGTAAGAGATCTTCTCTCTCTGACTTCACATAGCTGTTACGCTTTTGCAGTACTGACCTTAAAGAACATCATTCATATCTGCAAGTTACATTCTCAGTAGAAGAAAGAAAAAAGCTGATGAACTCGTGTCTAAATTCTTCCTAATCATGAAGATCTGATGTACATTTTAAGCAGAGCAATGTTATGCCAAACTACCATACTGTCAGAGAGTCAAACCAAGTGTTTGGTCTTCCACAGCTGGAAGACTGGTACCACATCATATGGTTAAGACTGCATACTGCAATGATCAAATCTGATGAATTGAGCAGCTTCTATTATTAGCATATCTGCCCTGCTGTCCATTATATTCTTCTTTTAATCTTAATTCAATATTAAAAAACTTTCAGGAAAAGAACTTCTTTGAGGAAACTTGTCAGGTAAGTCTTCCTGATTCACTAAAATAATAGAACGATAGGAAAAGGACCCACAGGGATCATCGAGCCCAAATTCCTGCTCCTCGCAGGGCTACCTAAAATTAAACCATGTGACTAAGAGCATCGTTCAGGTGCTCCTTGAGCTTTGACATAGTTTGTGCCATGACCACTTCCCAGGGGAGCCTATTCCAGTGACTGACCATCCTCCCAGTGAAGAACTTTTCTAATGTTCCATACAAACTTGCCATGACCCAGCTTCATTCCATTTCTTTGTGTCCTACCACTGGTTACCAGAGAGAGAATATCAGTACCTCCCCCTCCACTGCCCCATTGAGGAAGGTGTAGACTGTGATGAGTGTACACCTCAGCCTTCTCTTCTCTAAGCTGAACAAAACAAGTGACCTCAGCTGCTCCTCTTAAATCTTGACCTAGACAATTTTCACCATCTTGATCTCCTTCCTCTGGACACACTCTAATAGTTTGATGTCCTTCTTGTATTGAGGCACCCAAAATTGCACACAGTACTTGAAGTGGGGCTGCACCAGTGCAGGGTGGGACAATCACCTCGCTCAACCAGTTGGCTATGCTATGCTTGATGCACCCCAGGACATGGTTGGCCCTTTTGCCTGCCAGGGCACACTGTTGACTCATGTCCAACTTGCCATTACCCAAACCCCCAGATATCTTTCTGTGGGACTGCTCNTGGGGCTGCACCAGTGCAGGGTGGGACAATCACCTCGCTCAACCAGTTGGCTATGCTATGCTTGATGCACCCCAGGACATGGTTGGCCCTTTTGCCTGCCAGGGCACACTGTTGACTCATGTCCAACTTGCCATTACCCAAACCCCCAGATATCTTTCTGTGGGACTGCTCTCCAGCCTCTCACCTCTCAATTTGTACATGCAACCAGAATTACACCATCCCAGGTGGACAATCTGGCACTAGCTCTTGTTAAATTTCCTATGGTTGGTGGTTGCCCAGCTCTCCAGTCTATCCAGATCTCTCTGTAAAGCCTCTTTACTCTCAGGAAGTCCACAGGTCATCTTAGCTTAGTATCATTGGGACACTTAATGTACATTTGATTCCCATGTCCAGATCATTTATAAAAACATTGAAGAGCAGTATCCCTAAAACTGAGCTCTGCAGGACCCCGCTGGTGACTGGCCACCAGCCTGATGCAACCCCATTTAACTAGAACTCTTTGAGCCCAACCTGTCAGTTAATTGCTCACTTATGGGTTTGTCCAGCTGTGTGCTGGACATTTTATCCAGGAGGATACTGTGAGAGATAGTATCAAAAGCTTTGCTAAAATCCAAAACCACCACATCTACTGACTTTCCTTGGTCAACTGGATGGGTTTTCCTTGTCATAAAAGGAAAGTAAGTTGATTAAGCAGGACTTTTCCCTTGTGAACTCATTCTGGCTATGAGCAATGTCTATGTTGTTTCTCAAGTGCTTTTCAATAACCCTCAGAATAGCATTCCCTGTAAATTTACCAGGCACTGAAATAAAACTGAAGGGCTTTAATTACCAGTCTTCCTTCTTATGCTTCTTGAACACTAGGACTTTTGTCAGCTTCCAATAGACTGGCCCCTCTCCGGACTCCCAAGACTACTGAAAAATAATGGAGAGAGGACCCACGATGACACAAGCTCTGTCATTACCCTGGGATGAATCCCATCAAGCCGCAGAGATTTATACACACCCAGCTGAAGCAGCAAGTCTCAAACAAGTTCAGTGTTGGCTGGGACTTTATCATCCCCCCAGTCACGATCTTCCAACATAGGCCTCTGGTCCGAGGGCCAGGTCGGTCCTAGGGTCCATACCCGTTGTTAAAGAAAGAGTTCAAGAAGATATTAAACATCCTTGGTTTTTTTACATCCCTCTTTGTGAGGTGACCAACCTCAGCAAGGAACAGATCCATGTATCTCTGATCCTTCTTTTGCTGTTAATATATTTTAAAAAGCTCTTTTTGTTGACCTTCACAGTGCTGGCAAGTTTGAACTCTAACTGAGCTTTGGCTGAATGAATTTTCACTCTGCAGTGGTGAACAGTATCTCTGCAGTCATCCTGCGTTTTCTGTCCTTTATTCCAATGTCCATACAATTTGCTTTTCAATCTAAGTTCTAGAAGATCCCTGTTCGGCCAAGCTGGCCTTGTCCCTGATTACTTGACTTCTGACAATTTGGAATTGCCTGCTGCTGTGCTCTTGAGACACAGCATTTAAAAAGTGACCAGCATTCATGGATCCCAGTATCTTCAAAAGTAGATCCCCTGGGAATCTACTCCTTCAACAGCCTGAGATCTGTTCTCCCTATATCAAGGGTCGAAGTCTTCCTGGCAGCTATCCTCCGATCACTAATGATTTGGAACTCAACTACTTTGTGGTGACTGTGACCACAACAGCCACCAATTACCACTTCACCTAGAAGTCCCTCTCTGTTCACAAACAACAAATCTCTGACAGCAGTTTTTCTAGTTGGCTCACTTAATATCTGCACCAAGAAGCTATCTTTAACAAGCTTAGGGAATTTCCTGGTCCTGTTTGTGTCCACTGTATTATATTCCCAGTTGATGTCTACGCAGTTAAAATCACCCATAACGACAAGGGCAGATCTAGACATGTCCCTTAATTCCTTGAGAATAATATAATGATAATAGAATAATAGCATACTAGGTTGGAAGGGACGTCAAGGCTCATCTGGTCCAATCTTACTTGGGAAAAGCATGGACTAGACAAGATGGCTCAGCACCTTGTCCACCCGAATCTTAAAAGTGTCCAACATTGACAAAATCACCACTTCCCTGAGGGTATTATTCCAACGGAAGATTGTTCACATTGTGAAAAATTGTTCTCTTGTGTCCAATCAGAATCTCTCCGGAAGTAACTTGCACTCATTAGCCCTTGTCTTTTCCATGTGACTCCTTGTTAAAAATGAGTCTCCATCTTCTTTGTAGCCACCCTTCAAGTACTGGAACATGGTGATGAAGTGTCCCCTAAGCCTTCTTTCTCAAGGCTGAACAAATCCATTTCCCTCAGCCTTTCCTCATATGGCAGGTATCACAGTCCTTTGATCATCTTGGTGGCCCTTCTCTGGGCTCTCTGCAGCCTGTCCACATCTTTTTTGTATAGTGGGGGGAACAAAGCTGAACACAGTATTCCAGGTGTGGCCTGGCAAACGCTGAATAGAGTGGCATAATGACTTCTTTATGTCTTCTGGCGATGCCCTTGTTGATGCAATGCAGAACCTTGTTGTCTTTCTTTGCCGCTGCAGCACACTGTTCATTCATATTGAGCTTGTTCTCCACTAGGACCTCCAGGTCCCTTTCCACAGACCTGCTCTCCAGCCAGGTAAATCCCAGCCTATGATGCACTCCTGGATTATGTTTTCCCAGGTGGAAGACCATACACTTGTCCATGTTGAACTTCATAAGGTTCTTGTTAGACCATTCTTCCAGCCTTTCCAGGACTTCCTGTAGGGTGGCTTACCCTTCCAAAGTGTCCACTTCCCCACACAGTTTGGTATCATCAGCAAACTTCATCAGAGTACACTTGATCCCATCATGCAGATCACTTATGAAGATACTGAATAGCATCGGGCCCAATATCGATTCCTGGGGGACCCCACTTGTGACAGGTTGCCAGTTTGTAAAAGACCTATGTACCACCACCCTCTGGGTGCAACATGTCAGCCAGTTCCCACCCATGGCACAGATCACTTGTCTATACTGTAACACATCCATTTCTGTAGGAGGAGGCTGTGTGGAACCATATTGAAAGCCTTGAAGAAATCCAGGTAGACAATGTACACCGCTTGCCTCACATCAACCAGGCAGTTACCTTGTCATAGAAGGTGATGAGGCTTGTCAAGCATGATTTACCCTTGGTAAATCCATGCTGGCTTTTCCAAGTCACATGCTTCATTTGATGTGTGACAGCCCCAGGAGGATTCGCTCCATAACTTTCTCAGGGACTGAAGTAAGACTGATGGCCTGTAATTTCCTGGATCCTCCTTTAAGTCCTTCTTGTAGATGGAAGTAACATCAGCTTTCTACCAGTCTTCTGGGACGTCCCCTGATCTCCATGGTTTCGCAAAGATTATGGAGAGTGGCCTCACAATGACTTCAAAGAACCCTCTCAACACCCTTGGGTGTTTGACGTCTAGGCCAATTGATTGCAGAGGTCAGCCTCCTGGAATAGTTTGCCTGCCAGCTCTCCCTTCACTGATGGCGCGTCTGTGTTTGCATTGGTTTTTTTGTCTGCATTGATTTTTTTTCCCAAAGCTTGGGACCAAACAATACTGGTAAAGACAGAGTGGAGGAAAGTGTTGAGAATCCCTGCTTTTTCAGCATCGTTGGTGACTAATTCACCTCTCCTGTTTAACAGTGGAGCAATATTTTCATTCTGTTTCTGCTTGTTGTTTACGGACCTGAAGAAACCTTTCTTGTAGTTTTTGACATCTCTGGTCAATTTCAGTTCAAGCTGAGCTTTTGCTTTTCTAACTGCTGAATATATTAAGAAACTAGTCAACAAAATAAACTGTGATACTTTTGAGACATTGTTTGCAAAACTGCATTTATGAATAATGTTATTTTTGTAATATTATCCCAGATATTACAGATTATAACAGAATGCTTATAGTTCACAGTTTATATCACTGGAAAGATGCTTATGTGGAAAGAAGATGGAGTTTGCCTTTCCTAGGAAAGTTAATTATAGGTAAGATACAATTTCTATTGAAATCTCTGACTAAATTTTGAACAGTAATAGCGCCTTGATAAATTGGACCAAAGATCTGCTTAGTTCATGGTTACAATGATCTCTAACTCTTACTCCACCAATGATTTTGCATTATTCATTCACTTTATTTACTGATTCCTGAGTTTTGCCTTTCATAGGTTTCTTATCTAAAGAGGCTTTTAGGATTTGTTGGGGGTTTTGTAACCTTTCCTAGCCTGTTCTTAAAAGTGAAAACCAAGTAAGTCAGAAGTTGGTAACAGGTGAGATGATTATGAGATAAGAACAATCATTTCGCTTGTACCTTAGACATTTTCTATTAGCTCCAAATTAATTGTATTTCTCACATGATATAAAAAATTAACAACAACAATCACAATGGTTGTTGTCTTAATCTTTTTTTATATTAGTTTCGATGACTGCAAAAATAATCATTTTTAATTTATTTGAGCTCAGAAACTCAACAAGGTCCTATTTGTCAAGTGTTGTCCAAAGATCTCTGCCCCAACCCTGTTTTGGCTCAAAAAGACCAGTAGTTTTTCCTTAATTATTTGAGAAACTACCTCATACTTAGCCTGCTACCTGCTGTGATTTTGATAATTCTATACCAGAAAACCAGAAAATAATTAATAGGACTTCAGGGGAAAAGGCAAAACACAGGGCAAGAGGTATAGCAAGGGGCAAAGTGAGAGAAAAGGGAAAGGAAAGACAAGGCAAAGCAAGGCAGGACAAGGAAATCCAGCTGGAAATATCTGCCAATAGTGTGAAAATGGAAAGCATATGCCTCACTGTGTGTGTGTGTGTGTGTATATATATATGTATAAAACTAATATGCCATAAGTCTATCAAATAAGCTTGTGTGTGTAACCCTCTTCTCACTAATTTGGGAATGAGACATGCTTTTATGCTTCCACTTATGACCACTGTATAACATCAGGAATTAATTATGTTTTATCACTGAAAAGTATATATAAAATACTTGGTATTTCTGTTTTCTGTTTTCTCATATTATTAATTTATTAATTTTCAAACAGTTTCTTCTTTTTTCAGTGTTTCTAATGAAGATATTATCAACACTACCTATTAATTGAAAACTTAAAAAGCTGTTCCATTTTTTTCTTCATGTTTATGCATTAATTTAAAATATTTCTAATGAGGTCAACAAAAAATAGTATCCAGGCACTTTAAGCCACCACTTTCACTTATAATTGCCAGGTAATTTACATTTGACCTGCACCTCTAAGTCAGAATGTTAATGCATTTTGCAAGGTGAATTCAAATCTGTTCTTAATTGGGGTGTGAAATAGCAAAAGTTATATTTTATCTGGAATATAACCTCAGCATTTCTGAAAAATTGAACTAATGTACAGGATCATAACATATTCATTGGTAAGCATTTCCTTCTTTATAGAATAGTAATGAATTAGTATTTGAAAAATTTCTGTTGCCTCATCAACTATTATTTTTTCTTTTATTTTGGAAAGAGACATGCATATATATAAATGTGCACACACATGTAGTTAAGCATTACAGAGATGCTAAGAACAAAAATGTATAAAGATGGACTGGAATGCTGTTGTCCCAGAATGATAATTTATGTGTTGCATACTTAGTGCTCATGCCTCTTGCATGTGCATCCAAAAATCCCAGTACCTGGAAGTGCTACATAAAGTAATAATGGGTGGCTGCCCAAAGAACAGAAAAGAGAGAAAATTCCTGTTTTCACACCTACACAGATTATATATTTTGAAGTATGTCACTATGTATCCATTGCTTTTCTTCTAGGCATATTTACAAAAAAAATTTAGAGTATAAATTATCATAACAAATCTACTGCCTACAACAGATGTGCCTACAATTTGAATGTGTCCTAGGTAATCCAGTTCTTCAAGCTGTTACTTTTTGTTTAGCCTATCTCTCAAGGTCTTCTCTCCACTGAATATCATGTCCTTGCAGGATTTATGAACAGCTAAGTTTCCACTTAACTACATATTTTTTTCACTCTGCACCCTGACCCAATACAGAACTGAGCTGGTGATATTTCCCTTACTTTAAGGAATTTAACTTGTTATTATTCTTATACTAATTAACATACTCAACAGTAAGGGATAGTTTTAATTGGTATAGATTATTGCTGGGAAAAGATAGAAGTTTTTTTCCAAAAATTTGCTCTAATACGGATTTATGTATTTTGTAAAATAAATACTGCAAATTTGGGGTGGTTTAAAGGAAACATCTAAACAAGCAAATTAATTAATTAACAAATAACAACACAAAGTTCCTCTGGTTTGACAGCCCTGTAAAGCTCAAATTTTTTCTACCTAGACATAGGTTGTGAGATTTTTGGGTCTATGGAGCCAGTAGCACATGCAACACGAAAGGGATGAAGCGAGCTGGTGAACTACCACTAGTAACCTTAAAAGATGGGGTACACAAAGGGAATAAACAGTTGTAGACCTAGGACAGATAGCAAGGCCTTGTCCCAGACTAAAATGAGTGGAAGTTTTGGTTTTATTTTTTATTTATTTTTATTTTTACTTTTTAAAGAGATTAATCATATTGGGTCCCGATGGGATACATCCACGCGTGCTGAGGGAGCTGGCGGATGTAATTGCTAGGCCACTCTCTATCATCTTTGAAAATTCGTGGAGAACAGGAGAGGTGCCTGAAGATTGGAGGAAAGCCAATGTCACTCCAATCTTCAAAAAGGGCAAGAAGGAGGACCTGGGAAACTACAGGCCGGTCAGTCTCACCTCCATCCCTGGAAAGGTGATGGAAC
>VZSC01018789.1:25255-50342 GCA_013398225.1 Steatornis caripensis
CCAGAGCTGGACACAGTATTCCAAATGGGGTCTCAGGAGAGCAGATTAGGAGGGCAGAATCACCTCCTTTGACCTGCTTGTCACTCTTCTTTTGATGCAGCCCAGGATACAGTTGGCTGCCTGGGCTGTGAGAGCACATTGCCATCTCACGTCCAGTGTTTCATCCACCAGTATCCCCAAGTACTTCTCCACAGGGCTGCCCTCAATCCCATCACCCTCCAGCCCATATTGATACCAAGGATTGTCCTGACCCATGTGCAGGAGCTTGCACTTGGCCTTGTTGAACCTCATGAAGTTCACATGGGCCCACTTCTTCAGCATGTCAAGGTCTCTCTGGATGGCATCTCATCCCTCAGGCACGTCAACTGCATCATGAAGTTTGTTGTCACGTGCAAACTTGCTGAGGGTGCACTCAATCCCACTGCCTATATCATTGATGGAGATTGTTGAACAGCACTGGTCCTAGCACGAACTCCTGAGGGACACCACTTGTCACTGATCTGCATTTGGACATTGAGCCATTGAGCACTACCCTCTGAATGCAACCATGCAACCATTTCCTCATCTACTGAGCAGTTCGCACATCAAAACCACATCTCCCCACTTTAGGGAGAAGGATGTTGTAGGGGATTGTTTCAAAGGCCTTACAGAAGTCCAGATGGATGGTATCCGTAGCTCTTCCCTTATCCAATAATGTAGGCACCCCATTATAGAAGGCCACTAGGTTGGTCAGGCAGGACTTGCCCTTCGTGAAGCCATGCTGGCTGTCTCAAATCGCCTCCATGTCCTCCATGTGCCTTAACACAGCTTCTAGGAGGATCTGTTCCGTGCTCGTCCCAGGCACAGAGGTAAGGCTGACAGGTCTGTAGTTACCAGGGTCCTCCTTTCCACCCTTTTTAAAAATGGGTGCAATGTTTCCCTTTTTTTGGTCACTGATAACTTCACCTGATTGCCAATGAGTTTTCAAATATCATGGAGGGTGGTGGGGCGACCACATCAGCCCATTCCTTCAGGACTCTGGGATGCAATTCATTATAAGCATTTCAATCTTTTAATGCTAAATTAAAAATTCACTAGTATAACCATTCTAGTTCATGTCTACTGGAATCAAGGATATTTTAATGATAAAAATAAACATGTCAACAAGAAATAGTTTTTAGAACTTGTTAAAGTTGTGCCCAGAATCTTGAATTCACTGTAACAGACATGTCTGACAACTGTTTGCCAGTGAATTTGTAGTTAGTTCACGTAATCTACAAAGAACCCTTTTTTCTTTATATTTGGCATTTCATAATTAGTTCAGTCTCTAAATATCGTAAACCAGATTCTTATATCTTCTATCAATGAAAAACATTTTATAACTATGTGAGAGCGAAAAACACATTATGCTTTTTTCTGTCAACAAAAGCTTTTAAGAAAACTTTGGAAAAAACCACAAAAGTCTTGCAATATATTATGAATGTCATCCTTAAAATGTGGACTCCTATAGATAATAGGAATGTCAGTCTTTGAAACATTTCACATGTTCAACTTGATTTTTTGGAGGTTGATTTTTTTGTTAAAGTAAAAAAAATTATTCAAATTTCTGTTTATTACTTTATGCGGTCACATATAATCCAAAATAAAATCTGAACTGTAAAGTGTCAAAATTGGCAATTAAGATTTTGTATTTTTTTAAAAAATAACAAGATGTTTAAATGTAGTCAAAAGATTTGTTAGTAAGTTTCATCTGAAAAGCCTACATGAAGGACTTTTGATAAAACTAGAATTTTGGTTAGCAATTTCTCTTTTTAAAAAGGTACAGGACCAACACAGAGTTCTATGTGAAAATGCATCTAAATCCAAAACTTTTATTTTAGAATTAAAAAAGATTGCTGTATGCCTTTTGCAATGCAGTCTTTTCCTCTGTCTCTGAGCACAATAAAGCATCAGTACCTGAAAAACACCAAGCTCAATTATTCCAATTTTCTGAATTCTCAAGCTTTTATCTCTCTTCTCACCCTTTGAGTCTGTTCATAATTTCCATTTTTCCCTTAACTTGAAAACAGCTTCAGCCTTCATGAATTCAGTTTTCACTGCATCTCTCTCACACAGTTGAGTAGTAGTTTAGGAAAGATTGAAAGCGTTTATTCTATTATTAACTGTGGTATCTAGCAAGACACTGATGAAGAATCAGACCTCAAAAATGCTAGACAGAGTTGAAAAAAACGCAAAAATATGAAGATTCTTTACCTTACAGATATTCAAGCTGTGTGCTGTTAGTCATTACTTTCCTTCCAAAGTATGAGAAATAAAATTGCTTTTCACCTATGGTGAAAAAGATACTGCAGAATTCTTTTCCTTCATGGAAGCTATTGATTTATTCTAGCTGGATAATTGGTCCCAAGAGGCTTGATCAGAAACTGAAACAATTCCTGTGACTCATTAAGTGTATTAATTTAGTAACCTTGCAGCACTGATGTAAAAATTTACCTAACTTATCACAGAAACTATTTGCCCACTCTTTACCTCAATGACTGATGATAATTAAAAAACCAAAACCAAAACAAAACAAAAAAACCAAAACAAAAACAAACCAACCCTATTGCTATTTTATTTGTCTTCAAAATAAAAAAAAAAAAGAAAAAAAGGAAATCACTTCCTCTGGGCAAATAGGCAAAAAATCAATTGGTTCATAATGAGTATACAATAATACTTTACTAAATGCCCTAGAACATTTACTACAGAATAATGCCACTTTGAGCAGTATACTGTTTAATTTTAGCACTTCCAATGCTGTAAGCCATCTCTTTCCTTTCACTCCAGCATTAAAACAGAATACTTTGATCCAACACAAACTTTTTTTGACATGCTGATGGCTTTAGTATTTAATATGTGATATTATTTTCCTGAAGTTCTAATGGTTTTCCTAGCATTTTCTCCATTACAAAACTTAATATGTTAATTATACCAAGAACTGTTGACATTAAAATCAATTATAGAAATAACTTAAGATTTATAATGGTGTCACTTTAAAATCTTAAATCATTCTTTCATGGCTCAAACAGCTTTCCAAAATGCTATATTAATAGCAATAATCAGTAAGAGACAAACTCCTGAAGATAAAATAATAACCACTGTGACAAAACGGAGGTAATGATGTCTTCGTATTTAAGGATGAATCAAAGTTCTCTACTTTACATTACATTTCAAATTTTATTTTGCAAAACATATAATGGAAAGAAAAAAAGATGTTGAATATTTTGAGCATTGCTTGAATACAGATGAATTTATGCTGGTTTTATAAAATGAGCAACAATACAAGGAAAAAAGAAAAATGTAACAGACTTTTTATCTTCTTCAAGAAACTTCAACACTTTTATCAATTGTCTTGGTCTTACTCACTTTGCATATCACATACTAATTTCTTGAATAATAACTGTAGACCCAGTAGTATTTCTAAATAAAGTGATTTAGAAATTATTATCTCAAATCTAAAAAATCTGTGGTGTCCTAGCACACTGTACTGCTGAAATTATTCTCCATTATAGGTCTCAAAATATGCAGTGCTGCTTTCATTATGGGAGAGCAGTGAGGATTATTTTGAGTGTACTAACCAGAGCTAGTCAAAAGGTTTTTGACAAATATTTTCTCATCAGAATGCGCTGCTCTGACAAAGATGTATTTATTTTGACTTGGTTTTTAATGAGTACCTTTTTGATGTTCATAGTTCTGTAGGCACTGCTACATTCACTGTGATGAGAAACAAGAGAGGGGGAAGGAAGAAATAAAATTTGGGACATATACTTTGATACATGGTTGCTTTCACAACCATATTAATACTGTTTTGTTCAGATTCCCATATTGGATTCCTCCCACTCCTCAACACAGAGCTTTGTCAGTGAAAAGTTGTATTAAAATGTGGTGGTTATCATACAGTGAACTTTAACACATTAAACTTCTAATTTTGAAAACAGGGGTAGAATATTAGAAATTATTGAAGCATGTTCATCACCCAAATTATTCAGAACAGTTGAGATTGTCAAGTGGCCCTGCTCTGCTGTTTGATTCTTTCTCTTCCTTCTCATTTCCCAGAAAGGTATATATTTGCCTTTGACTCTGCAATGACATCAAGGAAACTTAGACTAAATCTGTATCTTCTTCTCTCTGCTGCTATTTTTAGAAAACGAGGGGGGGGGCGGGGGGAGAGAAATATAATAATAATAAAAAATTAAAAAATCACAACACAAATTTGTCTCAATATGTATGTCATGGATCACAGATCGTTTACTGTGAGGGCTTAGCTTCAGCTGTTCCAAATAGAGTTTTATCAGTATAGAATGAACCAAAATCATGACTGAACTACAGAAGAGAGTCAGTAAGATGGGGAAAAGATGTGATGGAGCAGGAATCAAGACTTACTAAAGGGAAGATAAGAACCACAGACATTTTGACTGGAGTACTAGTGTAAAAAAAAAAAAAAAAAACCAAGAACAAAACCATGAGAAAAAGAGGGGTGTTCCACATTTTATGATTCAGACCAACAACATCAGAAGGGATTCCTTTTTATGTGCAGTTTAGTTTGGGTTTGAATTGGAATATTTTTGAAACTTTTTAAATTGAGGATTGGAGAAGAAAAGAAACCTGGTTAAACAACTACAGGTAATGACAGAAAAGTATACTACAAGGACAACTTCTAATGCCAGCACAAAAAAAAAGGGACAAGACCACATCCATAGCTCTTGTCAAAATAAGGCAGTGTGATGGAGGCTAGGTGAAATATGACTGAATAAATAAATAAAACAGAATCCTGATAATACCTTATCTTCTTCTAAAGAGAGCAAATACCAGTAGCTTTTGAGTCTTATAGAAGTAGGAATATAGAACAAAAAAAGATTCTACCATTTCTTTTATAAAGACTAATTATAGTTATATAACCATTGAGGCAGATAATAAAGACAACATTTATGCCCAAGTTTACATAAATATGAAGACATATAGATATTTAAATTCTTGCAGTCTATGCTCAAACCAGAAACAAAATGCTTTTAATCAGTCCCTTTGGTGTTGTCTGAAATACAGTAAGTACTCAATGAAACAAATCTAAGTTGGCAAATCAGAGATCCCAATGTTGGTTTGAAAGCTAGCAACTTTCATCACAAGTGTATATCTTCTGCATAGAATGGAGACAGTGCAACTAGACCTTTAAGTATACTACCACTCATCCAATTGGGAATGCAAATGAAACTGTGAATCTGTACTTGAACAAAATTTTGGTAATAAGCACTGCAATCTCCACCTGGAGCAATGATGAATTTTTGAAGAAAGCTCAGATTAGGTGAGATTATCTTGAGTCATGAGTACTGCACAGTACCCATTGGAGGCAAGCCCCTACTTTCATTATATGCTGCACAGATGTGCAGTCTTTCCTATCTGTTAAATGTCTACCACTAGGCTTGCTTTCTGCAAGTTTTTCTGTCCATATAAAATTAATTATATTCTGGAGTAGGACAATGTCATGGTTTGAACCCAATCAGCAACAAAGAACCACGCGGATGCTTGCTTACTACTCCCTGCTGCGCTGGGATGAGGAGAAAATGTAACAAAACCTGGTGGGTCGAGACAAGGACAGGAAGGGTTCACTCGCCAATAATGGTTTTGGGGGAAAAAATAAATTTAATCTGTTATCACAGAATGGTATGGGTTGGAAGGGACCTTTGGAGATCATCTAGTCCAATCCCCCTGCTAAAGCAGGTGCTCCTAGAGCAGGTTGCACAGGATTGTTTCCAGGTGGGTTTCGAATATCAGCAGAGAAGGAGAGCCCACAACCTCCCTGGGCAGCCTGTTCCAGTGCTCTGTTACCCTTACAGTAGAGAAGTTCTTCCTCATGTTCAGGTGGAATTTCCTGTGTTCCAGTTTGTGCCCATTGCCCCTTGTTGTGTCGCTGGACACTATTGAGAAGACTTTGGCCCAAATCAATCAAAGCAGAGTAGGATAAGGAGACATGAAAAGCCAGACCTTAATAAAAAAATAAATACTCATTCCCCCTTCACGAACTCGAGTCCCCTTGCTCCCAATGTCTCTATCTCCTCCCCCCACCTCAGAGACACAGCAAGACAAGGAATGGGGGGTGCAGTCAGTTCACCAAAGATTGTCTATGCCCCTTCTTCCTTCTTAGGTGGGAAGGGCTCCTCAGCGCTTCCCCTCCTCCAGTGTAAGATCTCTTCCACAGCAGACAGCTCCTCATAAACTCCTCTGATGTGAGTCCTTCCTGTGCAGTGCAGTCTCTCAGGAACATACCACCTCAGCACGGACTGCCCACAGAGTCACAGGCTGCCCACAGAATCACGGTCTGCTTCAGGAGCAGGCACCTCCCCTGGCGTGGGGTCCTCCACAAGCTGCATGTCCATCTCTGCTCCACTGTGGTCCTTCAGGGGCTGCTCCACTGCCATCCTCCATGGGCTGCAGGGAGACAGCTTGCCCTCTCACCACGGGCTGTAGTGGAAAGCCTGCTCTGGCATGTCTCCTTCACTTCCTTTCTCACTGGTTCCAGGTATCTGCTTATGTATTTTCCTCACATCTCCCTCCTCCCTCTGCTGCATTTTCTCAACTGCCCTTTCTTTCGTCCTCTCCCCTCCTTAAATAAGCTATTGCAGAAGTGCATCTATTGTCTCTAAATGGTCTGGCCTCAGCCCAAGGTGGGATTGACTTGGAGCTGGGGGAGCTTCAAGCAGCTTCTTACTAGGGCCATCTGCCCATGTAGCCACTTCCCCTGCTACCAAAGCCTCTCCACACAGACCCAACACAGACAAAATGCTCCAGACATCCCAAAAACGTTTCATTCTGAGATGCAGTGTAACCCATGGGGCACTACTGGATCTATTACTGTTTAATGTCAGTGATCTGGATGATGGGACCAAGTGCACATTCAGCAAGTCTGCCAATACAAAACTGTGAGAAGTTATTGATACAACCATTGGTTGTGCTGCCATTCAGAAGGAACTCAACAGGCCGATACATGAGCAGATAGAAAACTCATGAAGTTAAACAAAGGGAAATGCAAACTCCCACCTCTGGGGAGAAATAACCCCAGGCACCAATACATACTTTGGGATGACTGGCTGGAAAGCAGCTCTGCTGAGAAGAACCTTGGGGTCCGGTGGACAGTAAGTTGAATATGAGCTGGCAATGCACACTTATGGAAAATGTAGTCAACAGTTCTGGGCTGTATGAGGAAGATAATTTTCAGCAAGTAAAGGGAGGTAATTTTTCCAATCTCCCCAGCACTGGTGAGGCCGCGTTTGGATTACTGCATCCAGTTCTGGTCTCTGCCTTGCGAGAGGCATGGACATACTGTAATGAGTCCACCACGGGGCTACAAAGTTTATTAAGGGATTGAAGCATCTTTCACATGAGGAAAGGCTGAGAGCTGGGACTGCTGAATTATTTCCTTCAAAAGTGCTGGGACTAAACCTCCTTTCTAATTGGTTTGTCTTGATGGCATTCCCTAGAGTGGTCCATAAAAGTAAAAGAGACTGAGATATCACTGAGCAGTGAGAACAAAAACAGATCCAGAAGATAAGTTAGCTTTATGGCCCTCTATTATTTAATAATGTAGACATGAAGTCTCTTGAAAACATGAGAAATAGATAAAGCTGACCAGACTAATGGTTTTATAACACAAAACTGNTAGGGCCATCTGCCCATGTAGCCACTTCCCCTGCTACCAAAGCCTCTCCACACAGACCCAACACAGACAAAATGCTCCAGACATCCCAAAAACATTTCATTCTGAGATGCAGTGTAACCCATGGGGCACTACTGGATCTATTACTGTTTAATGTCAGTGATCTGGATGATGGGACCAAGTGCACATTCAGCAAGTCTGCCAATACAAAACTGTGAGAAGTTATTGATACAACCATTGGTTGTGCTGCCATTCAGAAGGAACTCAACAGGCCGATACATGAGCAGATAGAAAACTCATGAAGTTAAACAAAGGGAAATGCAAACTCCCACCTCTGGGGAGAAATAACCCCAGGCACCAATACATACTTTGGGATGACTGGCTGGAAAGCAGCTCTGCTGAGAAGAACCTTGGGGTCCGGTGGACAGTAAGTTGAATATGAGCTGGCAATGCACACTTATGGAAAATGTAGTCAACAGTTCTGGGCTGTATGAGGAAGATAATTTTCAGCAAGTAAAGGGAGGTAATTTTTCCAATCTCCCCAGCACTGGTGAGGCCGCGTTTGGATTACTGCATCCAGTTCTGGTCTCTGCCTTGTGAGAGGCATGGACATACTGTAATGAGTCCACCACGGGGCTACAAAGTTTATTAAGGGATTGAAGCATCTTTCACATGAGGAAAGGCTGAGAGCTGGGACTGCTGAATTATTTCCTTCAAAAGTGCTGGGACTAAACCTCCTTTCTAATTGGTTTGTCTTGATGGCATTCCCTAGAGTGGTCCATAAAAGTAAAAGAGACTGAGATATCACTGAGCAGTGAGAACAAAAACAGATCCAGAAGATAAGTTAGCTTTATGGCCCTCTATTATTTAATAATGTAGACATGAAGTCTCTTGAAAACATGAGAAATAGATAAAGCTGACCAGACTAATGGTTTTATAACACAAAACTGAAGGTTAGTGTACCATGACCTCAGGATGGCATGAAAACTTGGAGGAGAGTTTTGAAGGTTCAAAGCAGGTTGTGGTAGCACGAGAGAACCATGTGGGGAAGGTAGGTTATCTGTTACTACTCCAGAGCCCATATGTGTTAGTGACTGATTCAAATCACTTAATCTTTAGGTTTCTCATCACTTCCTTCCCTCGCCTGGGAAGATATGTTTCCATGCATGTGCTCATGCAATCTCTGCTACGGAATGCATGGAATACTTCTGTAGGTAGACTTTGTCTTACGCAATTAGCCTCAGAAATTCCTTTTAATTTAATCAGAAATTCTAATTTGGACCTGGAAAACTTAAAGAAGAACACTTGCGTGAATGGTCTCAGGTTCCTTCTGGGAAAGGAAATGGCAAATAAGAGCATCTTGAGCATTTATTACGTATTAGACCATTATAAGAAAAACAGAACCAAAAAGAGAAGCCAGAACTGTGCTTTTGCATGTAAGTGCCTTCACCAGAACTTCGTAAGACATTTATAAGGATACACTAAACTTTCTTTTTAGTTTTAAAGTACTAAATATTACAAAAGTCACTACACTGAAAGGTTCCTCTTTCTGCTTTATTTCTGGTCTCAGTTACTCCTCTGTTCTTGATTGCTCAGTGGTTCAGTTTGATCATTTACCTGGAATGATTCTTTTTCAATAATATTTTGCTTTCTTGAGATGTGTGGGATTCATCTTTAAAACCTACAAGATCATCTTGAATTCAGGACAACATTCTAACTATTAATCTCCTCTGTATAAAATATCAGCATCACTACAACTAAAATGCAGTCTGAAAAAAATTAGATGTACCATGTGGAGAACTGTTTTCCCAGAGATTCTAGAATATAACAGACCTTATAAGAGAAATAAGTTCATATATCCTCAGACCAAAGTACTTCTAAGCATAGGTATTTAAGCAAGAACATCTCAAGATACTAGACAGTTGCCTGAAGAGGTAGGTAATGCTGGAAACAAGACAAAACCAAGGTCATTTAGACTCCTAAGCTCCATTTAAATTAACCTTGTAGATCGCTCTTTTCCACCACATCACCAAAAGATGAAAACCAGAAGTAACTTAAAGAATTTCTTTCACATACAGCCACAAATAGGACCACCAGAAATTACATGCTTTTGCATTTATGTATGGTACAGACTATGTAAATTTTCGTATTAACTGAAAATCAAGAATATTAATTGAGAAGATAAAGCACAAATTATCTGAAACTCACTTTGAACATTTTGTGTTATTTTCTATTTCAAAATCTCTATAGAGTCAGACTGTGAAACAGCTTATGAGACCATGACAGTGTGATAAATGGACTAAAATCTTATGGCCTGGGATGATCAAAGTTCCAACATTGGACACTACACAAATTTTTCAAATTTATGAACATTTATCTTGTTGTGAATTTTTACAAGGTAATAAATTTAATGATTGGACTGATTGGAGTATCCAAACTCAATCAGACAGAGCTGCTGGAGTCCTTTATGACTGCATTATAAAAGAAACAAAACAAGATAAATTTTATTTTTGATATCATATGAGTTATGATAGAACTTTAGAAGAAATTTTAAAACTGAACTTTAGAAGAAATTCCATGTGAGATTCTCAAGCAAAACTCACCTTAACAAAGAGTTCTGCTGGCAGGTACATGTACCCTCTTTCCATGCCATCTTTTAAGTTAAGAAAGACGTTTAGGTATATTTTCATACAACAGTTCCTGTGCAAAGATAGAAAATGAAAAGTTGTTCCAACAGTAGTGTTTAAGTTCCCTTTTTCATAGAAATAAGTTTGCCTGCTTTTTATTATCTGCAAATCTTGTGGAAAGCACAACTTAATAACAACAGTATCATCAGCTAATAAAACTCAGGATTCTTTTTTTTTTTTTTTGCGAGAAAATGATCCAGCTGTCTCAGCCAACTAAATTTGAATGATTTACTAGACACATTTCTTGTCTAACACACTAGAATGTATCTTATATGCCTGTAGTTGAATTTCTTATTTACTTCTTCACTTTCTTGATAAAACAGCATCCATTCTTTCTCCTGCTACTTATTTTCCAGCTAACATATTACTGTTTAAATTTCTATCCAGATCTCTTTCCCAGTTTTATTTCTAAGGTTTTTATTCTCTTTTTGATCTTTATGAGGAAAAGAATACTACATATTTTTAAGATCAAGGAAGAATTAGGAGTAAATTGTCTCTTAACTTTGATAATTATAAATCTCATATAAAAAATTTTTGTTAAATTTTCCTTGTTGAAAAAAGCCAATAGTGAACAATTGTTACTTTATTATACTATCAGCTACAGTAAAATAAACTCCTTAAATCAAAGTCATTGAATTGATTAAAAATTCAGAAGGTGATACATAGAGTCTTACATTTCTCGGCTGTGGTTAATATGGTCTTAAAAAGCTTTTGAATCTTGGTGCTTAAATTATATTGATCTCAGTCACACATTTCATTACCATTGACAAATTCAGATAAGACTTAAGTTCTTATGACTAGTGATAAGCCCTTAAATCCAAGCTCTCCTACTGATAATGGTCTAAGTTATTATTTTATCCTTCTTTATGATTAACATTTCTGTGTTTAAAAACTAAAGGTATGTCTACAGAGAATGGAGGACAGCTGTGATGACAGAATTGAGGGGAAAAGTGTTTCACTTTTGATTCTGCAATAGCTTGTGTGCAGTGTTCAAATGTGTAAGTTGCAGTATCTGATATTCTACCTTAGCAGGAGACTGTACTGTATCTCAAAAGTTTCTTTGATGCCAGTGAACCATTGCCATTTGTAGCAGTTCAGCTCAAAAGGAGCCATGAAATAGCGGGAACCATTAAATTAATTGTTATCATATGAAAATCTCTAGAAGTAAGCAACGGTTTATGCAATGACAGCTGTTAAACGATAAAGACCAAACCTATATTAATTAGTTGACTTATAAATTGTGCTTAACCCTAAACTGAAAGTATTTTACCTCATGTCCAGTTAAAAAATAATGACATCCATAATTTTCACATTATATTACTGTTCTCCCTTCCATTAGCAATTTATTCAGATGAGCTGTGATAACAACACATGATTAAACTAATTTGAAGAAGAAATAAGCTGCAGTTGTGTCTATGAATGTTTGTGCCTTCCTGCTATATCACTCAATGCAGTACTGAAAATAGGAATGATGCCAATAAAAAGTGCATTCTTGATACAATTAGTATCCCAGTTGTATTGTAATGTTTGTTAGTTTTCCATAGCTTCTCATCTTTTACTAAAGTAAACAATCAAACAAACAAACTATTATAATGGAACAGCATTTTTTAAGTATCCTGATGAATTCTCCCAGTACTCTCCCTTTTAGTTTTACAATAGCCTGGATACTTGAAAGTCACAAATTACTTCAAATGACTGTAGTTGAAATGACTGCATATTGCATCTCTGTTTAGTGGGGGTTCTTCATATTACTTTGCTGACAATCAGCAGTGAGAAATAAAGCTTCATAACACTCACATCAATAACATATGGTTATACTTTTCTTGTTCATTAAAGACAAAGGAAAAGCAGGAAGGGTGCTGCTGTTTGCTTTGGGGGTTTTGTAGGTGTTTTATCCAGATTTCAGTCACAAATCTCGAGAGTCTGTGATCAGAAGCTTATTAACTTCCTTGGTTTATGATTAGAGTGCTCTTTCATGTGGCCACACTCCTTTCTGCCTGTGATTTCTGTTGTGTGTATATAAATATATAGATAGATATATAGATAGATATATACACACACACACATATATATACTATAGAAATATTATTAAAATTCATACCTAAAAGCTTTAACTTCAGTAGAAGTCTGATCTGGAAAAGTACTGTGGAAGATGAAGTTTTTCTTGCCAGCTCGTTGTCTTACTGCTCTAACGATATTTTCTTCCATTTTCACCTGGCTTTGCTGTCTGTCAATGTGATTGCTTCTGAGAGATCCATCTATAAAAATGAGCAAAAGTACTTTTAATGAGTAGTTGAGAAACTTTGATGTTAATCTGAATCTTTTCTTCAGGTTCTCCTTATTCCCGTTGTTCTATGTTTATGTAGTTTCCGGAAGAAAGATTTGTTCCTCTATCATCACAGTTGAAGTCACTGGGTCTTGCTGTTTGTGTTGATAGCTTGCCCTAGCAAATTGACTTGCTTTAGTATATGCATGAAAATACTAGTGCAGATCTTCTTTTGGTTTTTAGATCCCACAATCTTCACATGTGTTTGCATGTTAGAAACACAGAGGCTAAAACTTTTCAACAAAGGATGACTTACAGCACATAAATCTTTTATATGTTTCTAAACACAAGCGGCAGAGAACTTCAGAAACCTGTTCTTGTGAATTGTGAAGGTGAATTGTGCTTGTTGCGAACCTCTGAAAAGTGTTATGTACACTTTCAAACACATTTATAAGCATACTGAGACACAGTTCATTGGCATTTACAACTGTCATAAATTTGATAGTTGAATTTTTATTAAACCAACAGCATTCATTATATACATAATAGTGATAGATTCAAGTTTTCAGGTACTCTCCTCCTTGGGTTTCTGTTTTATTTTGTTATGATACTCTTTATACTTATTTTCAGAAGAACATTTTTGTTACATACTAATATAAAATCATTGTGTTCTGTGTATACTCCCCTGTTGAAAATATCTATTTCCTTACACTGTGGCAGAATTGTTGAAACCAATCTTTGAGTGCCACAAATGATGAAAACTCACCCTGGAAAGGAATAATAATATAAATTACTTGAATATTAACCCTAAATCCTGGTTTTTATTTTGTTCCAGAAGTCTCTGGAAAGTAGTAGTATCAGAACAGAAAACGTGGTGTAAGAGAGAATCAAGCTGCTTCAAAAAGCTTGTCCTTCCATGACACATGTCCTTCTTATACTGGGGGCCCTGAGCTGAACAGAGTACTCCAGGTGGAGTCTCACAAAAATGGAGTAGAGGGGGAGAATCACCTCCTTCGACCTGCTGGTCAAGTTTCTTTTGATGCAGCCCAGGATATGGTTAGCCTTCTGGCTTCGAGTATGCATTGCCGTCTCGTGTTGAGCTTCTCATCAACCAACACCCCCAAGTTCTTCTCCTCAGGGCTGCTCTCAATCCATTCTCCTTCCAGCCTGTAGTTGTGCTTGAGATTGCCCTGAACCATCTGCAAGATCTTGCCCTTGGCCTTGTTGAACTTCACGCAGATTGCATGGGCCCAACTCTCAAGCTTCTCAAGGTCCCTCTGGATGGCATCTCTTCCCTCCAGCATGTTGAGTACACCACACTGGTGTTGTTGGTGTTGTTGGCAAACTTGCTGAGGGTGCACTCAATACCATTGTCTGTGTCACTGATAAAGATGTTTAACAAACAGCACCGGTCTCAATATCAACCCCCGAGGAACGCCACTCTCAACTGGTCTCTACTTGGACATTGAGCTCTTGACCGCAACTTTTGAGTGTGAGCATCCAGCCAATTTCTTATCCACTGAGTCATCCATCTGTCAAGTCCATGTATCTCCAAATTAGAGACAAAGATGTCAAAGGCTTAAACATACTGCATTGTTCAAACAAAAGACTACAATGTTTTCACAAATTTTGTCATGGGTTAACACAATCATAACAAAAGAAAAATGTAGATTAATTGTGGCACTAGATACAGTTTGAAACATCCCAAATTCTGATTACTTGTAAGGAAGAAATTTTTTTAGCATAAGGGTGGTAGTTGCCTAGAAGTATGGTGATGTTCAAGAATTGACTGAAAATAGTCCTGAGCAATCTGATCTTATTCAACCTGTTTTGTGGATGGGGATCAGACTAAAGACCTCCATAGGTTCCTTCCACCTAACTTACACCGTCATTCTATTCTATAGTTAAAATACGTTATGATTTGAGCCCAGTCGGCAACAAAGAACCATCTGGCCTCTCACTCACTCCTCCCCACCACGCTGGGATGAGGAGAAAATGTAACAAAATCTAGTGCGTTGAGACAATGACAGGAAGGGTTCACTCACCAATTATTCTCACAGCCAAAAACAAGCTCAACTTGTGGAAAAATTTGATTTAATAGGTCATCAATCAAAACAAAGAAAGATAAGGAGACATAAAATGCCAGATATTAAAACACAAATAAATACCCTTCCCCACCCACTCTTCCCCTCTACCTGGGCTCCATTCCCCTCACTCCTGGTATCTCTATCTCCTCCCCCCTCAGCAGGTCAGGGGGACAAGGAATGGGGGGTGCAGTCAGTTCACTAAAGATTGTCTATGCCGCTCCTTCCTTCTCGGGCAGGGAGGGCTCCTCAGTGCTTCCCCTGCTCCACGTGGGGTCTTTCCCACAGCAGACAGTCCCTCACGAAATCCTCCAATGTGAGTCCTTCCTGTGCAGTGCAGTCCCTCAGGAACGCACTGCCCCAGCATGGGCTGACACAGAGTTGTGGTCTACTTTGGGAGCAGGGATCTCCCTTGGCGTGGGGTCCTCCACAGACTGCAGATCCATCTCTGCTCCACGGTGTTCCTTCATGGGCTGCAGGTCCATCTTTGCTCCTCTGTGGCCCTTCAGGGGCTCCTCCACGGCAATCCTCCGTAGGCTGCAGGGGCACATCCCGCCCTGTCCCAGTCGGCTGCAGGGGAATATCTGCTCTGTCTGCCTCCTCCCCCTCTTCTATACTGACTCCAGGAATCTGCATAGGTATTTCTCTCACATCCCCCTCCTTCCTTTGTTGCAGGTCTCAACAACAGAATCACGGAATCACAGAACCACAGAATGGTAGGCGTTGAAAGGGACCTCTGCATATTATCTAGTCCCCCCTCTCCTGACAAAGCAGGTGCCCCTAGAGCAGGTTGCACAGGAATGTGTCCAGGCAGGTTTTGAATATCTCCAGAGAAGGACACTCCACAACCTCCCTGGGCAGCCTGTTCCAGTGCTCTGTCACCCTCACAGTAAAGAAGTTCTTCCTCGTCTTTAGGTGGAACTTCCTATGTTTCACTTTGTGCCCATTGCCCTTTGTGCTGTTGCTGGGCACCACTGGAAAGAGTCTGGCCCATTCTTTGACACCAGCCCTTTAGATATTTATAAGCATTGATGAGATCCCCTCTCAGTCTTCTCTTCTCCAGGCTGAACAGACCCAGGTCTCTCAGCCCTTCCTCATAAGAGAGATGGTCCGGTCCCCTCACCACCTACGTTGCCCTCCACTGGACTCTCTCCAGCAGTTTCCTGTCATACCTGTTTTTTTTTCTTTTTGCAATTACTTTATCTTGTGTACAATGAACTGTTAATAAGCAGTATAATTTCATTTCATGCAACTTCCAGATTGATAATTTCCTTCTAATACTTTTTCTTCAATTTAAGACAATTATTAACTTTCTCCATTATCTAAGGAAGGTTTGCCGATTTTTTTTAAAAGGTCGTTTTACATGCTTTCATACTATAAATGATAACACTTCAATTTTCCTGTAAAAACATCTGTGTTCGGCTGTCTTGTAGATAAGGCTAGACCAAATAATTTTGAGGATCTAGGGTGACCTCATGTGCATGACATGTCAAAGGATTGCCCTAAACCACTACCTTTAATCTACAGCGTAGCTTTAGAAAAATATTTGCTCTTGACTTGCTAGTAAGGTAGAATTGAATGAAATCTTCAGTAAATTGTTCTATTAAATATCTCTGCNCCTGCTCCATCACCTTTCCCAGATGGAGGTTAGACTGACTAGCCTGTAGTTTCCTGGGTCCCCCTTCTTGCCCTTTTTGAAGATTGGAGTAACATTGGCTTTCCTCCAATCCTCAGGCACCTCTCCTGTTCTCCATGACTTTACAAAGAGCTGTAGAGTGGCCTAGCAGTAACATCTGCCAGCTCCCTCAGCACTCATGGGTGCATCCCGTCAGGACCCATTTGTCCCCTTCTTAAATATGTTATCGCATAGGCGCATCTATTGTCTCTAAATGGCCCGGCCTCAGCCCAACGAAGGGCCGACTTGGAGCTGAGGGATATTCGAGCAGCTTCTTACGGGGGCCACTTGCCCGTGTAGACCCTTCCTCTATTACCAAAGCCCCACTACACAGATCCAACACAAAATAGAAATGCAGATCAAGTTTTCATCTATCAGAATATTAGAATGTAGTTTCATGAAATTTATTCAAACATTGAAATATATTTACTGAGACACCTCATAGTTTTGAAACTGACAGGATTCTCCAACTGTTACTTAATTATAGCTGAGAACAGGAAATAAGATATCTGGCAGGTTCACTGTGTTAAAGCTTTTGTTAAGGGACTCTGAGCTTTTTAAAATATTTTGGTGTAACCTTAAGAAGCATGATTTAAAGCAGGTTAAAGGATTAGTAATTCTTCAGTATCACATGGTTATTATAACAACATACATAATGCTTATATCCTGACCTTGATCTATAACATTCTTAATATGCTGTCTGCTCTTGCTGAAGTCATATACATTTTTCCAATATTGACATCAGATTAGAATAAAGGACTTCAGGACATAGACATGAAATATTCTTGAATTTAGTTGATCACCTTTAGAATTAACAAAGTGATGCAACTAAATTCATCTCTTAAATGAAAAGCATCTGCTTGTGTTAGGCTTAGCCATAGAGCAACACATTTACCTCCATTCATCTCTGTCAAAGTGAGCTACTTTTGCTTGCAGACCTTAGACAACTAATTTCATTTTCCAGCTGTGATAACATCAGTGATTTAATCAGAATTGAGGTAGTTTTTCACCTGTAGCCTTTTTTTTCTCAGGATTCTGCTTTCTTTGAAAGTTATTTTTAGTTTAGACAGCTGTTTAGTCACAAATAGAGCAGTGTCAAGCCCAGAATAACAAGCTGTGTGTAGAGGCAGGAGCTCAGATTTAGCACCATGCTAACTTGCCTTCAAGGCTTCCTGGCTGGAGATGACAAGCATCTGGCTAGCAACAAGCTGGTGTGCAACACTGCATGAGCTTGCTTGTATCTGTTTGTAAATTATCATGTAAACATGGGTAAACTAAAACAGAGCGCATTGTTGCAGCATCTTTTCTGTCAGCCTTGTCAACTTCACTGTGCTGATAAATATGCTGAAGCTTATAAGATACTCATAAACCAAATAAACACTCAGTCCTACAATACTTTTCATCACCCTCAAAATGGCAGCACCTTCATATAGTAAAATTCCTAACCCATAGATACAGGTTTCTATATGTCTCCATGGAAGGCTATATACAGCTTTAAAATGCCATCTGGTTTGAGTTTGGCTTTTATAATTGCTAGAACTTCAATGTGAATGTTAAGAACAATTGAACATAAAATAAATTATATTTCCTTTTAGATGGATACAAAGACATATTTTCTTCATCTGATGTGGACATTGTACAATATCTGATAATCTCTATTTATTTTCTAATTAGTCTGCAATCTTCTTTCATTTTGCCTCATTCAGATGATGAAAGTAGAACATATTTTTTAAATACAGCCACTAAATTAATTGTGATTTAGGCAATGAAAAGACAATTGGAATAGGTTTGATGGAGAATACACCAGCTAAACCAAACAATTTGCAACTGATCCTCTTCTGAATACAAAAGCTGCTGATGTTGAGTACATTTAATTATTTTTATGTTTGGAAAAATCAAATCCTAGTTCAGAGTACCAAAGATGTGACTAATAAAGAAAGAGAGCAGAAGAATGTTAAGGTCACATGTAAGTTTTAGAAGGGAAAAAAAACCCAGAAAACAAACAAACTAAAAAAGTTTACATGTTGGCCTTATTATATAACTCTAATTGTTACAAAAGTGTAATTGTTAATTTGCTCTGATTAAATTAGAATTGTAAAATTATTAATTTCATTAACTGAAAGATTAAAGCTAAGTTAACATAAGCTATTAGAAATATGAAAGAACTATATGGATTGGAGACATGACAGTCAATTAAGCAAAACCTAAACCAAAATCAACACAAAACCAAAACAGAATTGTTAGGTATTGGCATGCTTTTGAGGATCAATAATGGATTGCTTACACTGCTTTGAGTTACATTGTTTAGTGCATGAATTTTGCTTAGCTTAATGTCAGTAATTAATCTGTCTAAAATTGAAACTAATTTGTTATTCAGGGCTTTTAAAAAGTTTTGTCAATGGACAGAAGTACAGCTCTACAAAAAATAAAGAAAATATCTTTTTGCTTTAAACAATAAAAATATGAGACACAAAGTCATTGTAATCTTTTCTGGGATACATGTAATTGTTTAGTTCCGTAAGTCACTCAGGATTCTGGTCCTGTTCCAGTAAGGTTCTTAAACACAGAAATGGTGTGCTTTACCAAAATTAGACACACGGGTGTTTTTTAATATTGTCCATGTGCTTGACAAAGCAGAAATGGCTACAGCTAACAGTTGTACAGTAAAGGGTGTGCACTAGCAGTCTGCCAGATGATACGGAGCTCATAGCACACAGGTGGCAAAGCTTCCCTATCCTAGCCTTATCCTATCCTATCTTTTCCTGAAAATCAGCACTTTATGTAGCTTTCATTGCTTCCTATATGGGGGTGAACTCTGAATTGTTTCTGAAATGTACTCTTTACTATTAACTGTTCTAGATCTAAATATTACACTTAAAGTCCTAGCTAGTTCAATTGCTTACCACAGATACTAAAGATACGTATTTTGGCTCCAGTAGGTCATGTAGAAGAAAAGCTTAAACAAACTTAAATTTTTAAGTAGAAAATTACCTTATTTATTTACCTTATTACCTGTTGCAGACAGACACAATCAAGACAAAAAGCAACAGATACATCAAAAGATGCAGATAATTTTTAGTGTGAGTCTCAACATCTATCACAGTATCAAAATATATTTCTATGAAATTGATTCAAAATTCTGTCTTAGAAAGACATTCATCAAAACGCTTTTCAGTAGTAAAGGGAGATATTTTGTGAGCTGTAAGCTTCAAACTTAGCTGGCAGCCAAGTAATGAATTAGTATAGTTCTGGAATTCCTACAGATTCAAACAAGCGCATAAATACTGTAGAAATATACTCTACTCTGCAACTAATAAAGACTAAATGAAAACCATTATTATGTAGCTACAGCTACAGTTCAAGACAGTAGTTACTACATAAATAAATAAATTCTCCACAAAGAATAAACTCCTCTGAGAAGAGTGAGAAGGTAAACATGACTTATACGTATGGTTCTTTTCTCTCCCTATTCTAGAGAGAAGATGAGGCATCTAGGGTGTATTTGTCAGGTCTTCAGAAAGGTTGTATTTGGGATTATCTGAAAGGTCATGATGAGAAGAAGATTTGCCAGACACTTCTCTCAAACTCAGAGAGAAACAGAAATTAGTGTAGCACTTAGTTATACATTTTATTTCTCTCTGTATATAATTTTTCATGGAATGTTAGTTTTCCTACCTTAGTTTTTATTTAGGCTACCCACCAGGCAGTGCAGAAATTTATCTTTTTAGCTGGATGTCACATTAACACTACACAAAACAGACTCTTTTTTCATACTCTAATGTTAATATTGCAAATGCTGCCACCTCTCCATTCCATAATTTTAGTCTTCATAAATGCATGGGTACGCGAGGAAAATATAATTTAAAAAGTTTTTTTACTTGCTTGGTTGGGGGTTTTTTATCTTTCTGCTTAAGCCATGGTCTTGCAGTGCAGACACAGTAATGGTCCATTCCTCCATTCACTGGATGTTTAGACCATCTGGTGTGGAAATTACCATTTCTTGAAAATACATTTGAATTTATATCATCATGTTAGGGACTTACAAGAAATAAAAAATTCTAACAATCCATTTCATACATCAGAGTAGCAACTAAAATAGCTGAAATATAGCATGTAGGACTGCACAGATAAGTGGCCTAGGGTTATTCTTGACTTCACACTTAGGTGTCTGCTTTGTCATCCAGCCATGCCATGTGTCTGCAGATTGTATGTACATTTAATGTGTGAAAATACTATGTTTACCCAGCAAGAAAATGATATTTTGGGAACACATCTGTGCTGCTCTTTTGGACGAGTTAGCATTAGACGTACTTCCATATGCCTGTCAGAATTTGGCCCTAAGTACTGCAATGAATGAATTAACCTTTTAGCTGAGCTCCAGTGGCATCCTGTTTGTAGCATTTTTTTCAGTATAAGCATGTCCTGCCATCAGACTTAAAACTAAACAAAAAAAACCCCAACAGATAAATATATAGTAGCACTCAGAGCATTTTATCTTTTCTTCATTACTGAGTGCTATAGCACTTCTCAAGAGTTCAGTTGTTTAAAATGAACATTTTACAACATGCCCAAAATTCATATTCAATTGAAATTATCAAACTCACGTAAAAAATGTTGCTGTCTTGCCAACCACACTATGTATAACTTTAACAGATTATCCTTATTGATATATTGATCTGTTATTCTCTTCTATACAACTAGAAACTATTAACTATAAGCACATGATCCACTATATAAAAGGTAGAATTTGCCTAAGACCTATTGATTCTTTTCATTGTCAGCTCTACTTTTCCATTTCCTGTGAACTGAGCTTGGGCCAAAGTTGTAGTGACTTTATTTTCTGACTTTTAAAATCATTAATTTTCTTTGCGTTTGCTTCATTTGTACTTGCACGACAAACAGCAAGGTGAAAATCTTCATAATATATCAAGCGAGGGATCTTCAGTCAGGGAAGAAGATTAGTGTTGATTCATACCGCAAATAAATTGTAAGTGATGAAGATGTGATCCTCAAAGCAATGACACTGGAACGAGAAATGTTTAGTGATTCGAGAATGATTTTATGTAGTTAACCAGATTTGTTATTATATTTGTTATGTTAGCAGAGATAGCTAAGAAAAGAAAGTGGAAAACAAAAGGCCTCTATTTATAATGCTAAATGAAGGATTATCAGGAAAGAAGCACAAGCACTGATCCACTGATATTTTATAGTATTTTTAAAAAATATTACTTTGTTTTATTTTAACATATTTATTGGCATGATTTTGTGCAACTTAACATGCTCTGACACAGTGCCCAGGCATTGTTTAGGGGTTAAGAAGAACTCTTTCCCAAAAGGCAATTTAGTCAGTACTATTCCAGACTTGGGTCTCTCTGCCTTACATAATCTTCCAACACACTCTCATTGGACTTAGCAAATCAAACAACTCTACATAACCTCCATATTCCAAGTATAAGAAACACATGCCCTAAAATTAAGTTATGATGGCATCACGCATATGATTGCCATTCAGCTCTGATACTGTTCACACACTGTTGTCACTTAACCTCAAACCTTTATGCCCCAAGTTTGGCGCCAAATTGGACTGTTGTGAATTAACCATGCAGCTGCTCACTCACCCTTCCTCCTTCCCTGCTCCCTTGGGAATGGGGAAGAGAGTTGGAAGAGTAGAAGTAAGGAGGCTCATAGGTTGAGATAAACGATTTAATAATTGTAATAAAATAAAATGATAATTACAATAAATGAAATACTACTAATAATAACACTAATAATTATTATTATTGTTATTATTAATAATAATAATAATAATAACAAAAATCAATGAGTGATGCACAATGCAATTTTTCACCATCCACTGACCAAGGCCAAGCTTGTTCCTGGCTAATGATTTCAGAAGAGAGAAAGTTCAAAAAAAACCCATAATCCCAAACAGAGAGAGCACTTCCCGGCCCAGCTCTCATCTATATGCTGAGCATGAAGTTATGTGATATGGAATACTCCATTGGCCAGTTTGGATCTATTCTGTTTACACTGTCTCCCAGCTTTTTGTGCACCCATACACTAGCAAAACATGGGGTCCTTGATCTCTTAGTAACAACTAAAACCATCAGTGTGTTATCAACATTCCTGTAATACTGAATCACATACTGAAGCCAAACCATAGTGCTATTCTAGCTACTAGGAAGAAAATTAGCTCTATCCCAGCCAAAACCAGGACAAACACTTTGTAAAGGGAGCAGAAAAGTGAAGAAAAAGCACACACCACAGGAAGTGACTGTCATGCCTTAATAGCACAAGGGCATCACAATGGCCTCAGAGGAGATTCAAAATTGTGTGTTAGATACGTTGGACATCATCAGTCTATAATAGAGAGGCTGCCCTTGAGTAATCTGGGGGTATTGCTTTGCCTTTGGGACAGCAGACACTTCATGGCTTGGTTGTGTTTAGCACTGTAGCTGCAACCATGGACCCCACAATTCTGGACCCTGATTTTGAAAAGGGCTTGTGCTAGTCAGCAGCCAATGCGCAGCTGGTCAGATGCTGTCTGTGTCAGATGCATCTGAGATGCACAGTTGTTTAAGTATCTGCAGAGGATTCCAAATTCCATGCCCTGTGATTGTCATGTAATACTAGGATAGCATACTTGTAATGTAGAATCACTGAGTGCCTGTGAATATATTGTACATAGATCCTTCCGGCTTCTGAAGATGCTCCCAAGTTCTCACGCAAACAACAGCAATTCAGGCATTATAACGATGACCACAGTGCTGTTTTAAACTTACATTTGTAAGGAGAAACACAATCTTAACTTCTCTTGAATCTTTTTTCAATATAAAACCCAAGAGGAAGAATATTTGTTAAAACACATTTGATTTTATATCCATTTTAATATTTCCTTTTTTCCCCTTTTTTTTCTTCCAGAAACCTTCCTGTTTTTCTCAAGAAAGAAAAAAATATGCAAAGACAGAGACTGATATGAAACTTCTGAATCATAGTATTTCCAAACTCAAATATTATTTAAAATTCAAAAGCAAATACATAGATAGAAAACTACATTTAAATCCTTTCCATAATGTTGAGGTAACTTCACATGAGGCCATCTGGATAAAGATTTGCAGATCTGCATTTTAAAAACAGGCTAGTTTACCTTGTGGTAATATTTTATTAGATTTATATTAACTATAGTAGCATATAAATCATAAAAATGAAATGCTATTCCTGCTGAAATCAAGGATTAAACTTACACTGAATTCACTGGGAACAAGATATGACCTTTTACTGACTTCCAGTTAAATCTCTTTTACTGGATTTGATTTAAAAAACAGAATCAGCACAGTATATCCAATTACTTTTAACAAGAGCTAAATGGCTGGCCTCATCTGTTTAAATGGTAAATTGGTGTTATTTGTAAGACTACTCACAGTAATTGTCTAGAAAACACCGCAACTTTCCAGAACAAATGTTCTGAGTTTGTCTTTTTTTTTTCCTGCAATTTAGTCCCCTCTACCTTCCCTACAGTGTTTTGAGGGTGTTGTATTTACACTGAAGACCAACTCCTCGACAAGAAATGGGTCCAAAGTTAAGGGTGAATCTACTTGAAAGAAATTTTGAAAACACATACAGTGAAATTAGCCTCATCCCAGCTACCCAAATACATAAGTAAAAACACCTAATCAAGCAAGCTTTCTCTGACAATGAAACAAGACTGTGTAGCAAGTGACCATAAAAATTAGATACTAAAAGCCATGTCAATACTAACTCCATTTAAAAAAAAAGTCAAGATATACGTGCTCTCTTTTTGGAGGTCAAGATCTTTGCTATGTCAGTGAATTGAATATAAGCATACAGGTAATCTAGTGGGTGTAAGGCTCGTTNGTGTAGCAAGTGACCATAAAAATTAGATACTAAAAGCCATGTCAATACTAACTCCATTTAAAAAAAAAGTCAAGATATACGTGCTCTCTTTTTGGAGGTCAAGATCTTTGCTATGTCAGTGAATTGAATATAAGCATACAGGTAATCTAGTGGGTGTAAGGCTCGTTAAAGAAATCCTAGTATAGAAAAGAATGAAATATAAAGAGAAGGATAAATATTTTAATAATCATAAGTAATTAAAGGACTTCTAAAATATACTTTATTTTAAACTCAGGAGTGAATGTCTAAGACATGACTGTTACTGCGTTTTACTAAATAAAAGAATATGCATACAATATGTACACCAATAAATTCTTGTCATTAGGACTATTGTTTAAGTTGTTCATTACTGCTTCTGTCAGGATGTTCCAGTTAAAAAATTCCTATGTGTTGTGAAAAACTAATAAAAATTTTCATAGTTGATTGGGCAGATGTTGACATATAAAAAAGAAAGATACCTTGTGGATTTTTCTGACCTACTGGTTTCATACCGGTTTAGGACTGAAAAAAGAATTGCTTGTAGGCAACTAGATGCCATAAAAAAATTAAATGAAGGTAGTGTAGCAGTCATATGTGATAAAGATGCTTTTCATCCTGGCTTCACGGGGGCACAGCTTGTATCTTGAGTTTATATGAGGACATTCTCCAGAAATGCCTGTCATCCTCAAGTGGAGATGAAAGTAAATTTAATCTATGTAATTTTTTTAAAAATACATAATATTACATAATAATATTACATAATAATACATATACGAGTCATTCAGGTGAGGCGGGCTTTAAACTGAATGACTCGGG
>VZSC01018790.1:0-62482 GCA_013398225.1 Steatornis caripensis
AGAATGTGGTCGTACCAAGAGCAAGCGTTTCCAGAAGTATTCCATTAAATGGGTCATTATGAGATTGTCTATATTTAAACCTAGTAAATTTTAATAAGATTGGTTTCTTGCTCTGTGATTCTTGTCTGAATCTGTCAGACACAAAGGACAGGAGAGCACTTGCAATTGGAGCTTTAGGCTGGTCAGATAGCATCTTGCGGGGTACGGGAGACAAACCTACAGCCATCCCATCGCAGGGTCATCTGTAGTTGTTGACTGCAGTCCCCTGGTTACAGAATGTTGGGCATCTTCTGGACAAGTGGCCGTATGTGTTCTTCAGAACTACGATCATCAGGGAGGAGTTTGAATTAGCTGTGGCTCTGTCTGATTTGAAGCTGTCAGTTCAACGCGTGCTGAACTCCATNCCATCTGTAGTTGTTGACCACAGTCCCCTAGTTACAGAATATTGAGCATCTTCTGGAGAAGTGGCCGTATGTGTTCTTCAGAACTACGATCATCAGGGAGGAGTTTGAATTAGCTGTGGCTCTGTCTGATTTGAAGCTGTCAGTTCAAGGCATGCTGAACTCCATTGTGATTCACAGCTGTATGTTAAAGCTAGTATTTGATACTGAGAGAGACGGCATGGCAGTGCGAGCGCAAGCTCCTGGCCCGTGTTATATTCCTGTGGGCCAGAGCTCAGTCATCTTTACAGAGAAGGGAAGGAGAGGAAGTCAGCTATAAATAGCTCATAGATGATACAGATTTACTTGAGATAAGACATTTTATTTCCTTTTCTCTACAACAGTGGCTACTGATTCTGAAAAAGATGTAAGCCTGTGATTAAGTCGGAAGGCTCTCAGGTACTCAGTTCACTGCTGTTGCTATTACACATGATAACAAAGAGCAGTTACTTTGGTTTTTGTGTTGAAAGTCTTGAGTGTCAGTGTGACCTGCAACATGGCTGGCTCTTACTGCAGTTTTTGTTTTTGTTTTTCTTCTGATCGTCATCTGTTGTGTTTTATTTTCCCTGAATACTTATATCAGAAGGCCCTATCTTAAAACAGGAATTGAATTTGAAGCTTGTGTTATGCTGGAATGAAAACCAACTTAAGTAAAGCCAACATACTGTCTAGTAGCTTATAAAACTGGGGAATAAGGCTAAAATTTGAAGCAAGTCATTAATTTCTGTCCTGCTGCTGTGACAAAAATGAGCACGTGACAAACCAGGACAGTTGCGTATCCTGCGTTTTGGTAGCAATGAGCTTCATTTGCAGCTGTGTATGTGACTGGTTCTTTATATTAACTGTTATTGCTGGTGAAAATTGTTTTATTAGTGTATTACAGCTCACTTCTTGTGAAGCGGTGGAGTCGGTGTTAGTCAGAGGCACTGTATAAGTGCTCTTGTATGGACAGAAACCTTCAGAGCATTCAGGATTTTGATTTAAAAGCAGGATAAACATTANCTTTATATTAACTGTTATTGCTGGTGAAAATTGTTTTATTAGTGTATTACAGCTCACTTCTTGTGAAGCGGTGGAGTCGGTGTTAGTCAGAGGCACTGTATAAGTGCTCTTGTATGGACAGAAACCTTCAGAGCATTCAGGATTTGGATTTAAAAGCAGGATAAACATTAAATAAAATTGAAATACTTGTAGAGGGCAAGTTGTTCAATTTCTTGCAATATGGTAGTATTCAGGCTGCCGTGACTCTGAAATCCAGGGCTGTCAGAAGCCTTAACATGATTGTGTGCCCAAATCCAGTTATTTTTGAAAGCATCTGAATGCCCACCTTCTTTAGACTTATGAGAACTCCAGTCCCACATCCTAACATCATAAGAGTCCTTTGATTTTGTCAAGAAGCTGTATTTCGGATTTACAGCTTTGTCAAGGGCTGCAGTCATATCCACAGGATGATCTGAAGTTAAAGTTAGCTCTTCTTTGAGCCAGGGATTAGAACACATGACTTCTTCAGGTGTCATCCAACCTACTTTATTCTGTGATTACGCAGCAGGACAGGGTGCTTGCAGCACTGTAGCTGCGCAGTGGAAACCATGTGGCAAGAGTTCAAAGAAGCTTTGAAAGTGGTGAAGGAGAAGGTGCTGAAACATGTTGTGTTGGATATTGTGCAGACATCAATGACAGTTCCTGCCCTGAGGGGCCCGTCTTCTGAACCAGCATAGAAACCCAATAGAGGACACAGGAGGACATCCTCCTGCGTAGAACATTGGCATGTACCCGAGTTCAGGCTTTGTATGGATTTGCATCCTATCGGGTGACCTCACCGGGCCCTGTTTTTGCAAGTGTTACCTTGCAAGAGCCGTTGCGATCTGTGCATTTTAAAATCGCAGCATGAGCAAAGGAGAGAAGAACTNGCATCCTAACATCATGAGAGTCCTTTGATTTTGTCAAGAAGCTGTATTTCAGATTTACAGCTTTGTCAAGGGCTGCAGTCATATCTACAGGATGATCTGAAGTTAAAGTTAGCTCTTCTTTGAGCCAGGGATTAGAACACATGACTTCTTCAGGTGTCATCCAACCTACTTTATTCTGTGATTACGCAGCAGGACAGGGTGCTTGCAGCACTGTAGCTGCGCAGTGGAAACCATGTGGCAAGAGTTCAAAGAAGCTTTGAAAGTGGTGAAGGAGAAGGTGCTGAAACATGTTGTGTTGGATATTGTGCAGACATCAATGACAGTTCCTGCCCTGAGGGGCCCGTCTTCTGAACCAGCATAGAAACCCAATAGAGGACACAGGAGGACATCCTCCTGCGTAGAACATTGGCATGTACCCGAGTTCAGGCTTTGTATGGATTTGCATCCTATCGGGTGACCTCACCGGGCCCTGTTTTTGCAAGTGTTACCTTGCAAGAGCCGTTGCGATCTGTGCATTTTAAAATCGCAGCATGAGCAAAGGAGAGAAGAACTTCTGGTGTTTTGCTTCACTGCTTGAAAACTGACACAGGGCCTCATAATGAAAAATGGAGCTTTTTGTTTTAGGTGCCTGGCTCAAGCTTGGCCCAGGAAGTAAAGAACAGAGACTTGCAATTGAAAAGGGTTGGCAGTTTCTTTGCTAGTTTTTAGTGAAAGAGTTCCCAAATTAGCTTCCTTGACAGTTTGAGGAGACAGAAAACATGAACTGGTTTTTCACTTACGGGTCAAGCTGGAGTTACTCTGCCAGGCAAGTGCACAAGGAGGCTTTGCTCTACCCCCTGGAGACTTTCCATCAACTTCAGTGAACTTTCAAATCCTTCAGGCTTTCTGCATCCTACAACCTCCTCAAAAGTCTCCATTTGAAGTGAGTTCTGAAGTATCTATTGATCCTGAAGGAATGGGAAAGAGAAGTGTTGCTTTCCCCACTGCTGCTTTCGGGGTGTTTCTAACACCAGTGTAGGTTACAAGTGCAAGTTAATGCATTTTCTCTTTGCTTATGGGTGTCTCTGTCCAGCTAGTTAGCATCAGCATAATTTTTTCCTGTCCTGTCTGTGAACCCATGAAAAACTCTCATGTCTTTTGTTTCTCACACGCATACCCTGTGGCTTCTATCACATTTTCTCACTGGTCGGTTTAAGAAAAACATTAAACTCTTTGCAGTCCACAAGTTCACCAGCAAGGGAGTTGTCAGTGTGTTGTGCAGCTGCACTTAATGTGTCTGTCTCTTAAATATACCCTGAGTGTTTGAAGTGAGGCTCTCTTGCAGTCATCCTTTGGAGGACTGAGCCTATAAAGCTGTGATCCGTTCAGCGTCCATAGAAGTAATTTTTCTAGCCGTTAGTCTTCCAAGCAGGTAAATTGCAATGCTTTCTCTCAAAGCAGATGGGTGTTTTCTCCCTTTCAGCATTTCTGTTACTTGCTTTGGTGTAGGATCTTTCCTGGCCCAGCAGCTGATGCAGCTAATAGTCTTCTCTTTGCTTCCATCCGTGGACAGGTCATGTTGCTTCTCGGCAGGATAGCCATGTATGCCTTAACTTCAAGTGTCATTCCTCGCGCTGGGCGCCCTTGGTGTTTAGCATTAGGGCTGTGCTGGCATGAAAACTACTGTGGGAGCGACTGAGTTGAGAGAAGATGCTGAAACTGGCCCAGGCATGCACCCATTGTGGGATGGCCTGGGCTTCTTTTTCTAGGAGTCTCCTTTGGGAGCTTGCCCTCCCCTTGGTGCTTTGCTGTACGTGGCATCCCTCCTGCAGCTTTCAGCGGTGTGAGGGTGTACGCGAAGCTTCAAGGTTGGGATGGACGACTGCCCTGCTTTTGCCTTATTCACACCTTGTTAACGTCCCAGACTGGGAATAATTGGCAGTGTGTATGGCTACTTGGCTGCCAGTTTGTTTTGCACATGTTAGAAGATTAGTACTTAGGCTGCCTTTCAAGTGATGTTGATGCTACCCACAATTATAGAGAGAGTACACTTGGAATTACAGTAAGTAATTGCATGGTATGATTTGAGCTGAAGGAAGTTACACCCTTCCTGCTCATGGGGTAAGTTGTGACAAGTAACAGCTACAGTCTTGCTGCATTCAGAAGGCCCTTCTTCCAGGAGATGATTTGAGGCCTACGTACCCAACAAGCTTCTTGTGAGAAACAGATCTGTGCTAGTGTATTTGTCAGCCATATAAACTGAAGCCTTGCTTGTGTAGCTCAAACTCAGGATTAAGCTTTCCCGTCAGTGTGTAATGGTTGTAGGTACTCGTGGGGTCACTTTTTTAGGGAAATGCCCAGCAATGTTAAAATGAAGTCTTTTTAACCCAGGAAAGCTTGGATTCCTGGTCTGGACATCTCCTTTTAATAGTTAGCTGTCCCTCTGATTCTGTGAGTGGTGCAGAGCTATCTGAGTTTCTGAATGCTGCTTAAAATTAATCTGGTTTCTTGCACAATTTTGTTTTGATCATGCATATAATTATAGCCAAATCAGAAATAGGTACATTGAGATGACACGTAATTATTTAGCATTTCTTTTTAGTTCAGGCTAGGCTAAGAAGAGGAAGAAAAGATTTCTTCTTGATGCTTTGTTGAAATGAGAAGAGAACAGTATCTCCAGGACAGCTGGAATTAAGAGAGTCTGACTGAAGTTCAAAATCAAACGCCTGATACCGTTATTACCTGGAGACATTGATTAATGGAAATATAAAATGTCTTCAATATTTGGCAAATTAAGTACATCGGTTCTTAAAAGAAAATGAAGTCTTCATCTTGTGAAGCTCTTTAGAGTCATGGTTATGTTAACATAATAATTACAAGGCTAAGGCATTAAAATGTCTTACCATGCTGGATGGTATTGAATCTAGACATACACCAGAAAATTTAGAGAAAAACCTTTGATAAGTATGAACATGAATCCTTGGTGGTGAAGGATTGCAATTGTTTTGTGAAAAACACTGGAAGCCCCAAATCCCATGAGTACATTGGGACTTAACAAGCAATCCTGCAGAAGAGCGACCTGACAACCAAATGTTTACCCTCTCAAATGTGAAGTTTCCCACAGTTAAGAAATTAGATTTTTGAATCTTCCAGCAAAAATTGTATCTACGTTGATATAATTTCTTGTAGAGTTTCTTGTAACATTTGGAAACTGTTTGCTAGTTGCCTGGGTGGTTGGGCTTATGACGATAAAAGCTTTCAATAAAGGAATTAAAATATTGGCAAATGGCCTTGAGTGCCTGTTGAAACAAGTCTGAGCAAAACCCTCAGCTGGCTTAATATATTTGGTGTGTTACTGGTTAAGAGTTCTGGTGTGCTGGAACATGCTGGTTCTGGGATCGTAAGAAGATGGGATCCTGGAGTAGGTGTAGCTTGGCTCGGCTCTTGCAACATTGTGAGGTTTGAAGGTTACTTTTTTTGCAGCTGCCTTTGGGTCGTAGTTTCTGTGTCTCCCTGCATCCATGTTACCCACGTTTCGTGAAATTTTCTTCATATCAGATGAATGAGAATTGAGGTGTTTAAAATGTCTGCTATAGGCCAAGTACTGCCCAGACCATTAAAAATGGCATGTGGTAATGGGCTACGCCTGTATCAGTGGGACTCAAACAAAAGAGCTGGTTTGTTTCAGATGCTGTGCTGTGTGAACTGGTTTCATGGTCTTTTTGAGAGCAAGCTGGTTACGGAAGAGCTAGGCTCATAGCTTAGTGCTGCCAAGAGTCTGAGGTCCTGGTAGAACTGCTTTCTTTCAGTTACACGGGCCCGTGCCAGCTTTGTTGTTCATCAGAGGCATTGCAGGAACGGCTCAGCTCGCTAAGCTAGCATAAGATCACTGCTTCTTAACCAGGTTAGCTTTTGCTGGCTGGCCTAGCAGGTTATTCAGTGAAGGATCAAGACTGGGCAGCCAAGGCGCAGAAAGGGCTGGTGTGGATCAGTCTGAACTGTGCTGAGTGGCAGCCCCTGTGTCTTCCTTGTATGGTGTATATGTGTTTATATTGAAGGTTGCTGTTAGGGTTTTTTTTCTGCATTTTAAACATATTTTGTCTAGTGAGATCCTTTGAGAAAGAGCACTAAACATAGAGACGTTGCATTATTCCCTCTTTGGAACTGCGCTTTGTCTGAAAGGCAAATTTACCAGGAAAGATTATTTTTCAAGAGGGCTGCTGGGATTAATGTCGTTCATCAATAGCACACGCTTAAAACCACCTAACAGTTTTAAAAACTGTTAAAAGGCATTCTAGTTCATTTTCTTTATCAAAAATACTTGAGCTGGGTTTATGGGTTTCCTAGTGCTGTTACTTAATGCTCCTTAATTTCTGCTCCTTAAGCACAGGCATGCTTGGAGATCTGAGTTTCTAAAAGGGCATGGCTGCATAAGATAGGGGAGGACTGGACCTTGGAGCATCTTCATGAGATAGCACTGCTCGCCTGGAGATGAGGCTGGACGCAGCTTCCCAGAGCAAGAGTAGCTAGTGATGTCCAGGGGCACTCTTGGTATCTCTCCTAGGAGACTACTGTTCGTCTTTCCTCCAGCCTCTCGCAGGCCTGTTTGGTTGCTATGGACATTGTGGAGCCTTTCATGTTTTGCATCTGTGTTCTAGAGTCTGCTTAAATACTTATTTTAAGTGAAAGAATATAGCTGAGAGCTCCGTGGAAAGGTGATCTTTCTAATGAAAGAAAGGCTCTTGCTCCTCAGAACTTAGAAACAAATATCGAAGGAGAAAGGACCGCCAAGACTGTGACGGGCAGTCCGCTGCCTTTGCAGACTGTCATGTTATAGGTACTTACGTCAAAAGACTTCATACGGTATTCATTCTACATATATACAGGACACAAAAGATTGCCTAATACCCAGCAAAATCTATAATCTATAGCGAATGATCAGAAGCTGCTTCTACAATATAACACGGGAAAGAAGAAATGTTTCATTTAAGAGTCCCAAGTCTGTTGATCACAAAGTTCTTCTGTTTTGTTGGGATGAGCTGGAGGTGGCAGGGTTGTTGTGCTGTTAATAGCTTTTGTGCATACTGATGCGTCGCTCTACAACAGAACTGTTAAGTATGAAAACGGTGGCCTTTGCGTGATAGCTCAGACCTAAATTTGGACGTAATGAAAAGGGTGCAGATTGACATGAAGAGAAATTTAAATGCAGACCATTATTTTGTCTTGAGTCAGATGGTCTTCTGGAAGTATGATTTAAACTTAAAATAATCTATAGTCAAATAATATGCAATGTGGGTAATTGCATCTCTCCTTTCTTTTCAGGTGGCTATGGTAGAAGTTCAGCTAGATGCAGAACATGACTACCCTCAAGGTCTCTTGATAGCCTTCAGTGCCTGTACTACTGTCCTCGTTGCAGTTCACCTTTTTGCACTCATGATAAGTACCTGCATTCTTCCAAATATAGAGGCTGTTAGCAATGTGCATAATCTCAACTCTGTGAAGGAATCTCCTCATGAGCGTATGCATCGGCACATTGAGCTCGCGTGGGCATTTTCTACTGTCATTGGGACTTTACTCTTTCTTGCAGAGGTGGTGCTACTGTGTTGGGTGAAGTTTCTTCCTTTAAAGAAGAAAACTGATAATCCGCTCCAGAGCAACAGTTCTACCATCACGTCAGGACAGGCAGCAGCCATTGCATCAACGTCTATTATGGTTCCCTTTGGACTGATTTTCATTGTGTTTGCCGTCCACTTCTACAGGTCACTGGTGAGCCATAAAACAGACAGGCAATTTCAAGAACTGAATGAACTTGCTGAATTTGCACGGCTCCAGGATCAGCTGGATCACAGAGGTGATACTATCTCCTCAGCTGTTACCCATTTTGCGTAAACCTGTTCTTAAAGAAAATAAACCCACTATCCTGCTCCTGCCTTGTTATGTTGACTCCCCTGGGGATGAACTGGTCGAACTGTTTATTACCGTTTAAAGAGAGATTGTAAATGTTGTTCTAACCCTTTTAGAGAGAAAAAAAATGTTCTTCCTTTCATAAAATTTTGGCTACCTGACATCTGAAGGAGTGGATGGTAGGGTGTGCTTGCACTTGCATGTGCATCCCTCCTCTTGCGAGTACTGTCTAGATTGCTTCTTGGTAATGCTGAATGGTGGCTGTATAAATACATGGAAGACAACACTGTAAATTTGGGTCTTTGTTAAGGATGGATAGAGAAGCTTTTTTTCCCCTCTCTTTATTTGATGTTGGCATTTACTAGAAGATACTCCTTGTCCGATCCATATTGCATGGCATGATACAAATTACTTGGGATATGCAGCAATTAGCACTTGGTTTCAGTGCTAGCGCTGTTCTCTCTAGAAAGCCTGACAGATGGTAAAAGTGAAAGCTTTCCCACCGCTTTCTCCAGTATGTTTTGCTGCCAAGTAATTATTACTTTACTGATTTCTCCAGCGCCTTTTTCCCGTGGCAGTTACACATTTTATAACTTGCTAAACACCTGCAACTAGTCTTACTGCGATGTGGTATGGCCACATGAGTAGGAACGAGACTCGACTCTTCTTTGGAAGAAAATAAAAGCAATAACTGTTTGAGAGTTCTCACAAGCCAGCACATATTACCTGGAGAGATAATTTGCCTGTTTGCCATTTAGGAATCTTTTTTTTAAAAAGAAGGAACTAGATGGAAATTATCACTGGATAATTTTTTGCTTGAAAATCAGAACCGCTGCTGGGGTTTTTTTCCAAGCCAAAGTGGTAATTATTTTGTACTTTTATATTTAAAATATATTTTTAATAAATCCTCAGATACAAGCAGCAAAAGGTGCTTTCTCTGCATTGGGTTCCCAAGTAATTAACTATGCCTTGGTCTTCCTTGTTTAGAAAAAGTCTTCTCCACGCTGAAGTGTTGCATTTAATAACTTGTTATACATTTTTTGCTTCCAAAGGATCTGGAAGACTACTTTTCTCTATGTAGATTTATTTATGAGAGTAGGTTATTTGTAATTAATATTGCTGCTTACTTTCAGACACATACGTCCGTGACAGCGAGGCTACTGTGTCGTTTTTTTATTTCCTCTTTAAGCAAAGGCTTCCATTTGGTCTCTTAGGTAAGAGGTTTGTCCAAGAGAGATTGCAGCAGTTGTCCTGGGCTGCTTCAGTAATTCCAGCTATGTCTAGAAGTGGAATTTTTTGAAATGCGATTCTCCTACAGAGCAGCTTTGGGCTTTAATGGGTAAAAGCTATTTTTTTAGCACAAACTGAGACAGGTTTCAAGTCTAATGGAACAAAACTTGACGTCCCTACCGTAGCTAACACTGTGGAATAGAAACCTGGGAGTTTGAAGTTAGGCAGGAGTGAACATGACAGTACAGCAGAGCTATACCTGACTGAGCCTGGGCCGAACATGCTCTCTTATGCCCAACCTCCACCTCGGGTTACCCTGACATATTTACACACTGTAGGATGTGTCTACAGAGTTAGGGTGGCAGAGTGTGTTTAGTACTGAAGCAGCCTCATGAAGTGAATGGGACTGATTTCTCTTGTCAGCACCACCGCAGTGGAAAGCGTTGACAAGGTTACCCATGGTGTGTTTGTATTGTGAAAAATAACCATTAAAAAAAAACTGCAGGGCTTTTTTTCCCAGCAGTATTCTTAGTTCATGAGCAGAAAACAGCTTTCCACTTGCTGTTTTCACAAGTCCTTCTGGCATACAGAGGCCAAACTGGATTTTCTCTGGCTGTGCCATTACATTATGCTTCAACTACATTTTGTTACTCGTGTAAATCTCCTGATAGTGAGAACTGTGACTACAGTCCCTTAGGTGTTCATTCATGGAGCACTGGAGGGATTATGTTAGTAAAGGCATTAATGAAGCAGCATTTCAAAACACAAAATCTTAGTAGTAGGCACAAAATGTATTTTCCCATCCTTTACTGGCATATGAGTCCTGTCTTGGGAAAGAAGACTCTTAAAAAGCCTCAGAAAACCTGACTCGATGTTCACCCTAGAGGAAATGGTTGGAAGGATGCTGTCAGGCTTAAAAATCATGCTTCTGTCTGTAAATTGAGTATTTAAAAGCTAAAATGTTATTTTGAATGAAAGCCCAGAAAATATATTTTCCAAGCTTATTTTATAAAATTACTTGCTGTCCTGGATAAGTAGCTGAATTTCTCTTTATTTTGTGGGTCTTTTTACAAAGCGACACGGAAATGTGGGGGTTTTGTTTTGTTTAAGAAATACAGAGTTGGAAGCTAGTGGGACAACCTTATATTTAACTTTCTCAAGCTGGTAGGTTCTGGGCTAACGGTGCTGTGAGTACAGCTGCTTCTCTGACTATTTTCTGCACTTTAAGCCACGATGTTGAGTATGTTTCTCTCATTTTCCAGCGGTGGAAACGGTCATGAAAGTCACACCTTGGGCACAGTCTCATAACTGTGTGCCAGAGGCAGTAACCAGACCCAAACACACGGATCTGAACAATAAGAGTGCACTTAGAATTTGTTTTTTATCCCTTATTTATACTAATGGTATTACGCATTTACCTCAAGCATTTTAAACGTTGGTTATTGTGTATCACTTATTTAGATATAAAATACTTCAATGAAATAAAATATACTCAATTGTTGGTCATTATTTGTTATCTAGAGGCCTAAAATATGCTTATTTTCTCTACAGCCCTTATCTCTCCAGCTATATTGTGCTAATCCTAACTGTTTACTTCTGAGGATGTCTTAAATGTATGCAGTTACTCATTTCAGTCATGACAGGAAGATGCAATTTCCTGTGTAAGGAATGTAACATAGTTGACGTGCTTTTCTCCTGTCATCCCTGCTTAAATCTTGGGACTAAGCATGCTGTATTGTTGTTATTCTCTGGTGCTTAAATCGAAACTTAGGTTATCTTTCAGCCTAGAAAACATGAAGAGTCAGGGGACCAAAAGAGCTGTAAACAAGAGGTGATTCTCGGAAGCGCTGTATAAATCAGGTGAACGAATGACCCACTCCCACCGTTTGTTTTCCGCCAGCCAGCCGCAGTGCCACCTTCCTTCCGACTCACAGATCAGAAGCGCCGCAGCTCTGTGTGGCGGGTGTGTGGTCCTTGCTTCGGGTAGAAATGGAGTAGCTGGTGCAGTGCTGTTGAGTGCTAGGGGTCTGGCAGGTGGGCTAAGCAGAGCCGGGGTGAGATCTGGTGCTCTGCATTCTTGGGGTTTGGGGAGGAAAACCAGCGTCATGTTATGGAAAATGCACAGAGAGAGCAAGTAAGGTTGTATTAATGAAAACATTAGTTGAAACGTGATCCGGTGTAAGTTCAGAAGCCATCTTGGGTCACAGGTATGTATGGGGCTAAGACTGGGGGGAGTGAGAGGGGACAATTATTTGGCTGTACTTTTCTAGGGCTTTGCTTTTGTAGTGAAACAAAGTAACTCAACAGCACAAAGCACTGTTGAGCAGGTATTCTTTCTTAGTGGTGCCAGGGTAGCATTGGGGATTCTCCTCCATGAATGCTCCCAACGACTGTTCACAATCAAGTTCCTTATATTTACTGAGTACATATTCATTGTAATTTTGAGAAATCATTGTCTTAACTCTTCCTATTCTTAGGATTGGTTACGTATTTACTAGTTAAGTTATTTCATAGTCCTGTGCTGTCATCTAATGTCCATCTTTATGTACTTCAGTCACTCGGGGTGGGAGGGGGTGGGGGTCTCTGGTGGTCGTTTTACTTCATCAGGTGACCACTATGCGAACTCTTCCTTCTTGCAGCCTTTAGGGCATGCGCAGTAAGTAAACGCCTATGCAAGCTTAAAGATTTGGCAGTTGTATTGACTTTGGTAAATGATTGTTACCCACTCCCCATTCTACATCTTGAACATCTGTTAGTTTGGGCTAGACATCCTGCTTTGCATACTATGGGACTTACACAAGAGGTCGTAAGATCCTAAAAGACTATTCTACCTGTTAGTTAATCAGTACAGCTCTGAGGGGCTGGTTTACACAACAGGATTTCACAGAAGACGTACAGTTAGTTAATCAATCTTTAGGTCAGTCTACAAGATTCAGCAGCGTCTGAAATATGTGATCTGAATCTCTTGTTTCAATAGGACGTAGAGGAAACCCTGCTTCTGTAAGGCAGTGTGAAAGACCTTGAAACCAAGAGGGGTGCGCTTTCTTTACAGGAGGAGTAAGCAGGAGGTGCTGGGCAAAGAGCCTGTCTCCCAGCATTTTCCCACTTATGGTTTTTTTCTTTCTCCCTTTTTCCTTTCTTTTCCAAAATGTTGGAGGGTGAGAGGAGGCCTCTGAGCAAAGCCACCTGCAGAGTGAAGCATACATGAGCAGCCTTGAGGGAAAAGTGAAGCAGACCATGACATGATATACCGCAGTGTGGATTTGAGACTCAAATGAATAAGTAACCCAGATCGTGTTCTTATCTCGCATCTTTTTTTGTCTTTAGCATCCAGTTATTAATTTTGGCTGTCATCAAAGATCGCCTGGGCCTCTGCTAAAACACCATCTGGATCAGCTAGTTCAATCTGAAAAAAAAAAAAAANGAATAAGTAACCCAGATCGTGTTCTTATCTCGCATCTTTTTTTGTCTTTAGCATCCAGTTATTAATTTTGGCTGTCATCAAAGATCGCCTGGGCCTCTGCTAAAACACCATCTGGATCAGCTAGTTCAATCTGAAAAAAAAAAAAATACAAATCAGTTATGCAGTGTAATTGAAGAAGCTTAAGGTTTTATAGATCCTGATTCCTTGAGCATTAATGGAGAATCTCCCATGTATCATGATTTAAGTTTGTATTGCAGCCTTTCAGTTACTGTTTTAGAAATACTTTCCTGGGTTTGTTAGCATGTTGAACATCACTTAATCTCCTTCAGATAGCTCCGTGTGGAGTGGACTGAGTCTCCTTTAACAAAACACGTTCTTAGACAACACTGGGTTTGATTTGTAGCCTCTTGGGTCTCGTCTGGAGTCGCGTAACCTGCATGCAGGGTGCGGATTGTTGAGAGGGAAGCACCAAAGCCCTGCCAGGAACCTGCCGTCTTGCTGACCTGCTTTATGTCCTGATGCTTTCTGGGGGGTTCGTGTGTCTATGTGGTGTTCTCCCAGGCAGAAGACATCCAGTGTTTCTCTCATTTATTTTGTTACGCTTTCTGAAGCCTTGGCTTCCATCATGATAACAGCAAGTACCGCGAATCCGCCGTGTTCTGTCTTTCCCCATCTTTGCAGTTACATTCAAATTCTGCCTTGATGCAACCCCATCATCTACACGCTGTGTTCAGCCATTTGCTGTCCTGTGCATCCCCGCCCTTTGTCCCTTCACCTGCTAATGACGACACACAGTGATGCTTCTCCCATGCAGAAGCTCAGAGCCTCACTGTTACCCTCTTGCCAGGACTATTTAGTCCATCTCTGTTTTTGGCAGTTTCTAACATTCACCCTCCATCTACTTTTCTCTAACAGCTGCTTGCGACAATAATTTGGCAAATGGTTTATGAAAATCTGAAGTAATTTTTCTCCTTTTATACATTACTTCTCCTCCGATGGAAAGCGCAATAACGGCAGTGAGAGCTGATCCTTTCTTTTTGCTCATAGAGCAGAAGAAAATCGGGTCATAACTTGGTCTTCAGGGAGTTAAATAAACAGCCAGGCTTGAACACCCTGCCGTAGTGAAATGGCAATTCATCCCAGGGCTGCTAGGCTGGGTTGTTGAAGAGGCTGTTCGCGGCTGACCTCTGACAAAGCTTGTGAGGTAAATATTTTTAGCTACAGAAGTACTGCTCCTTTCACTCTTTTTGCAAAATCGAGATTCTTTTTCCCTGGTGAGTACTGGCTGTTTATTATTCTGCACTGCCATGGGTGTGCCTAGTACTTACAGGATTAACTGACTTGTCAAAAATGCTTGTGCTCAAAGGGCTCTTGCTATAGAAACCAGATTTTAAAAAATAAGGGAAGCAAAGATGCAACAGCTCTGAGCTTCGGTAGCTGGGCGTGCCCAATATCATCCACAACAATCCCTGGAGCAGAGGAGGAAGGTAGATGGCTCTACCTGCCACGGGGCTGTGCTATTCCCTGTGTTACTGGTGTAAAGCAGTGTGCTGTGGTTACCCAGCATGGCTCTGCTCGGCTCTGAGCAAAGAGGAGCTTCCCCACCCTCGTCCTGCAGTAACTGTCCCTTGGAAACGCGATGCCTTTGTGTTTCACGTGCGTGGCACACAGACTGGGAGGATGCAAGCTGAGGCTTTAGGCCACCTGTGTCACTTGGAGCCATGTCTGTTCCCTACTGGTCCCCGTTCCCTGTCCTCCTCCAAGGGCACGGAGCCAAGGACAGGCTCTCCGGTCCTCTGGCTCCCACACCAAAGTGATATGCAAGGACCCAGCAGCTGCCAGGCAGATGGCCTGGGGTGTCCATGTGCCCCATCCGTGCCCATCGTGCATCTCACCAACTCTCTGGGACAGGGACTGGTTCTTCCTCTGCAGCCTGTGTCAGTCTTAAGGGGAAAGGGAAGCAGAGCGTGTCAGCTCTTGGACACCCGTCTGCCCGCCTTGGGGAAGCTGCATGTACCTCTCTGCCCACAGGGATGCTGGACAGGACGCGCCCCTGACTCGGGGTGCCTGGGTAAAGGAAATGGCTGATATTAGCACTGCAGATGCTTGAGGTTCGGAAAGGTCTGGTCAGCTTTAGCAGTTTGGCTTGGCGAAATCATTTTGTTTTGACGCAAATCCCACTATTGTCTCTGCTTCTATTGACCTCTTTTCCTTTGTGCTGCTTCAGGTCCCTAAGCAGTTTTGGTGCATGAGAACTGCATTTTTTCAGATGTAGGCGATCAGGAGGCTCCAGCAGTGGCTGGACGGGCTGTTTGTCCCGATGGGGCCATTTAGGACGCTGCTGGCCAAAAGGCTCTGAGCACACACCCAATGAGCTAGGAACCCCATGGGGGTAACTGCTTGGAGAGTGAAATGCTACCTGGAGAGCTGCCCTAGGCACTGATGAACACAAACATCTTTAGCGAAAATGAAAATTCCAAGCAATTACCTTTGGGATTGGATATTGAGTAGGGGCGGGAGCTTCATCTCTGCCGAAGTCAATCAGAATTCCACATTTTGGTATACCTGCTGCCCAGATACCTTCAAGCAACTGTCCATTATCCAAGTAGAAAAATTTCCCTGGGCCGTGCTTCTTTCCATCCTTCCAACCTCCTTCATAGCGATTTTCATTTGCTGCAATTAAATACATGAACAGACCATGAAATTTGCACCATTTCCTTAAGGGGCTGCAAACAAAACCAATCAGCACAGCAAACTGACAGAAGAGGACATCATCTGTTTGGCTCCTCTTAGGAATTTCAAGGGGCTGTGGCACCGTGTGATGTTTTGCTTTCATGGTGCTCCGTTTGCTGTGCCGCAGAGGACAAAAAGCTGCAGAAGGAGCCCATGTGTGCCCACTTGGAACAAGAACTGTGTTCACCTGCTTTGTTCTTCTAGCAATGCTCATGTTTTGCTGATACGCGAAGCGAGTGAGCTCAGGGTAAGACTAGTCGCTGAGTCACTCTTCACAACGTGAAAAACTGTAGGACGCAAGTTTCAGAATTGTCACTAGAGCAGATAACGTGGGAACTCTGGCTTGAAGCAGTTTGCTTGTCTGGGCAAGGAACAGCAGCACTGTCTCATCATTGTCTGGGCAAAATAATCTTGATTTCAAATAATACTGGTAGTTAAGTTTTTCCTCAGTGAATTACAGAGCAAGAATTGCTGTGAGTCTGAATGGCTCAGGCAATCACTAACAGATTGTTTTTCTAGCTGTGTTGCATCTCTTGGTGTTTTTCTGTAAGTTGAGAGAGGGCTTTGGGGGCTCTCTAGGAATCCGTCTATCCATTGCCAACAGGGAAAGCAGAGCTGCAAGGGGAAGAGGGCAGCCTCATCCAGGGATGCTGGTTGAGAAGGGGCATCGTACCCACGGTGATGCTGGGGCTGGGATACATCCAGGCCAACCTGCTCTCACTAGGAGAGTCCTACATTGTCCCTTTTTCCTAGGTACAGCCTTTCTAAGCCAAAAACCATGGGGATTTCTGACCAAGTTACTTAGCGGAAATATCTTTGAGTCTGAGCTGAACTCTGCCATTCTTTGTGGCAAGAGGTGGCCAAAATACCAGGGCACCCAGCACAGTGCTGCGCAGGGAGCTGGGAGTTGCCAGAATGCTGTAAGGCAAGAGGGGAAAACCAAAAAATGGTTCTGAGGAGCGTGGCTGCCAGGCTCTTCAGGCATGGTCTGGTTTACAGGTTAGAGCCATGGCACTGGTTACCTTCAGCTCGCACCTGGTGGCGTGTGCTCCTCTACAACACCGACCTGCCCTCCCCACTGGTGGGAGCAGCTCAGCTTCTGCTCTCTAGCCACTGACAACTCAGAAACCACCAAAATCACAGATGTGGCTGCAATGGAGGGGCCATCGAATGCGCTGGCTGCACTGCAGCACCCTGCTGCTCCCTGCAGCTCTCCTCCCAGGGCATCCTTGAGGCTGCGTTGCTCACAGCTTACATCTCCTGTGCGGATGTGTGCAACGTTCTGGTTTAAAAGCTGTTCAGCAACAGGCTGTAGCAGAGGTGGCAAATCAGCGTGGTGCTCCCAGCCAAGCTCACCCTCACTGGGCACACTGCCACTACAAGCAATTTAATCTTGAGCTGCAGCTCATCATGACCTCCACTGAAGAACTCGGTTTCTTTCACCATCGCAAAGCTGCCGGCACGTGGGCACGCTTCCAGCGGCTGAGCTGAATACATTAAGGTTGTGGGTATGAAATAATTGCTCTGGCTAATTTTAACCAAAAGGAATCTAGTCGCAATCAGTTGCAGGCTACGCTAGAGGCGACTGGGCTCTGAAACAGTGCATCAGCTGCGGCTCAGCCCCGAGGGGCCGTCAATTTATAATGCCGAGGGTGACTTTGATGGGAGTGAAGCAGATCAGTAGAAGGAGTTAAGCCTGGAAGCGGGTGCTGATTGCATCCGGATGAGCCATTGGTCCAAAGTGACTTTACAGTTAGCAGAGAGAGGGCAGTCGTGCATGTGGTGTGTAGTGAAGGTCATGCTCGTTCCTCCCAGCTGCTTTGCTTAGCTAATTGCTAGCCTTGAGATCACTTGCAAGCAAAAAAAAAAATAGAATAAATGAATAATAATATGGAGATAATATTTCTTCAGATGTTCCCAGAATGCAGTGCCTTGTACTGCAAAGGACTGGGATTCTTGTCTTTGGGGAAAAAATGTGTTAAACTCCAAGCAAAATAAGGGAAAAAAATTTCAAAATCTCTATTTTTATGCTGAGATTGCCCCCAACATTCCCAATCCATAATGTGCTTGGGATCATGGCATGTGAGAAGGGATCATGTACTAATGAAACCCCCACGTTCAGTCAATGTGAGACAGTGTTGGAAGTAAGAGAGGGGATGGAGTGAACTCAAAAAAAAAAACCTTTTTTTCTGTGCTGGAAAGTGGGCTCCTGTTTGGTATGCAGCAGTTAGAAAGTATGTCTGGCAAAGTGCCTGGCTTGAAAAGAGAGATTTGCTCTTTTCTGACCCAACAGTGTATTATCTCTAACCCTAACCCTAACCATCTCAAGTCATTTAAATGTAAATCACAGCAAAAATAAGCTTCCATGCGTGTGGGCTTCAGCAGCGCGTGCGGGCCCTTGCACAGCCTGTGCTGCCCCGGAGCTGGAGGGGAGGGACGACATGGAGCAGCCGCAACCCTGACACAAGGCTGCAGCAGGAGATGCAATGTAGCATCCAGAAATCTGGACGGCAGAGACATCTGGAGAGCAGCGCGACACCGAACACCTTGAAGGGGCCAGCAGATGCATTGGGAGAGGGTGGCCAGTACTTACGCAGCCGCAGCATGCCCTGCCCGCTGGGCTGGTCCTCCAGCCACTGCCCCTCGTAGATGGATCCATCCCGGTAGTACATGCGTCCCCAGCCGCTCCGCAGCCCACAGCTCCACTCGCCCTCGTAGTGCTCCCCGCTTGGGTAAAACGTCACCCCGTAGCCCTGGAGGGCAGCACAGAGATGGCAGGTTAGGAGCCTTGAGGAGTGTAGAAAGGGGTCAGCGTTCAATTTTGGGATGTTACTTTCTTGATACGCTACTCCTTTGCTTAGTGCTCTTACACGTGGCTGCTGGGGGCCCAGCTCAGTGGCTGTTCTTGTGTTGAAGGAAACGAGAAGCGATGGTATGGGATTTTTTTGCAGATGATTTTATTCCCATGACAAAATCTCAGGTTTGTATCTCATTGCCTTATCATTGGCAGGATCACTGCTAATATTTAGCTAAAAGCGGGTTTTACTAGTATATAAACCTGCCTGTGGGTGTGCAGCATAAAAAAGACCTGTCTCTCAATGTGATTCTATGCCTTTCAACCCTGATGATGCTTCCTACGGCCCAGTGTGTTCCAAGCTGGGCAACTCCTTCGCTTGCCCCTGGGGAGACCAAAGGCCTCTAAGTGATGCTGACCATGGAAATGGTTTTGCCCGCTCCTCCATCCGTAGCCCCAAAGAGGTCATGTCCTAAACAGCCCCTTGTTTTACTTCCTTCCTCCCTCACAAGAACCTGAAGGCAGCCCTGAAGGCGACCTGCGGTGAGACCGGCAGCGATGCCACGCGTGCCTCCCTGCAGCTGGGTGCCGGGCCAGGCTCTCAGGGCGGCAGGCATCACCCCGGCGAGGCAGGCGAATTCTGACGTTGAGCAGCCTCTGCTCTTTGCTTTCTCTCCTCAGGCTCAATGCCACTGGCTGGTTTGGTTAGTGAACTTCCGAATTAAGACCACTGGGTGCGTGCAAGCTGGGGACCCCAGGAGGTGTTCGCCTTACATGTGTGTTTGCCATTGAGAAGTCCAGAGGTGCCCCCTGTACCAGGAAGGGATACCAGTAAGAAATATTTACACATTACTAATGGGTTTTCCCATAGGAATAAAGCGTTAGTTTCTCTCTGAACAAAAAATAAAATCAGTTCTGGAAAGAACCGATTTTTCTGAGAGTAAATTTTATTAACCTGCATAGATGTAAAAAGGAGGGTTTTGTAGAAGAAAAAAACAACACTAGTGATATTTGGAGGTCATTATAAATCTTTCACCAAAGCTCAATCATCCAAAATATATCCTCAAAGAACAGGAGGGGAAGCTCCATCCAAGAGACTGGAGCCACAGAGCCACATGCCAATTAGAAGCGTAAGAGGCTATTAATTTAATTTAAGAGCAGACACAAAGGCGAACACAAGGTTTCCATTGGCAGATCAGAAAACTTTCCTACAAGGATTTTGCACATAAGATTGCAGTCATTTTTACCAGATGACTTCCTCATTCTGTTTCCTTTAGAAAAACCAGTGATTTATGTGACAGGCTTAATTTCCAAAGAACTCATGTTATTTGTCTAATATGCTGTAAAACTCCCAGAAGAAGGTTTATTTTCCTGTAGTGCTTATAATACAGGTTCCTCCTACCGCTTCAGGGATGAGAGGAATAAAAGGGATGTGTGGGGAGCATTAATACACGGGATACGAAACCTCTCATCCTGCTTGGCCAAGCTGCAGGTGAGTCTGAGCAGCGATCACCGCTCTGCAGCAGCTGGTGGGAGGTCAGGGCTGTAGCGTGGTCACCCTGGGCAGGATGAGTCCCTCTCCAGAGGGGAGATGGCGGGCAATGGCACGTTCTCGGCCACGCTAGATTTTTTATGAATGATGGATTTTTACTCTTGAATCTTCTGGAGGTTCAAATTAAGATTTAAAGAGAGCCCAAGCCTGGAGGAAGATCTGTTCCTGTAGCTTCTGCCAGAGTCATGCTGCTGCTTCCCTATTGCCAACCATGGGACGTGGTGCAGTTCCTGCAGCGTCTGATGTGGAGAGGTGAGTAACGCCAGGAGCAGAGAGGTTGGGGAGGGCAGGGAGAGAGGGCTTAAACATCAGAGGTTTTGCTCTTGCTCTCATTTTCTTGTTCTACCTATTTGTTTCCCCAAAACCCTCCAATTCAGCCTCAGTACTTGAAAAAACAGTGCTTTAAGTGATCTTTTCGCACATGTGCACCCAACTCGCCCCCACGTTTTGGGGAATGCTGCCTCGCTGCCGGCAGGTGCAGAAAATCTCACTTACGCATTTTTTGTTGTTTTTCCACCAGCCTATGTACACCTTCTTGTATTCCTTGGTTACAGGGTCAGGAATGCTGTATGAGCCATAACCATCTCGCTTCCCAAACTTCCAGTCACCGCTATAAATACCTCCGGTGCGTTTCCATACCTGGATGCCTTTACCTGTTTAATAAAGAGGAATTACGGGAAGACCATCGTGGTTTTAAGGATAAGGGTTTACGGGGCTGCCTTCGTCCAGCTCAATCCCAGGCAAGGTGATGCTCCCTGCATCGAGGCAGGTTTATGTCTGGGATTCAGTTTAGCTTCTCAAGTCGGATGCACCGTTAATCTTGCTCAGAGGCTTCCTGTGTGGCCTTTGCTGAATGCATTTAAATCTTTCCAAACCTTGGTTTACTGCTTGTAAACAAGCCTGTCCTGCTCCGTCTGCTCAGGCCTCGGTCAGGGTCTCCTTCCACTGTTCAGTCTCCGGCAGCGCCCGCCATGAATCGAGAATAAATGGATATAAATAAATGGATATAAATGCACATCCCGGTGCATGGAGCTGACTGCAGTTTGCTGTGTTGATTTTTAAACATCTATAATCTAGATATTTCATGTAACTGCCCCTGAGTGCATGCTAAAGCTCTTCAAGTTACCTATTAGAAAAATGTTTGAGTACGTTTTTTGCATGACGTATCAGACACACATACACGTATGTATATAGTCATACACGAATTAATGGTCTTCCAGGAGCGTATACAACCGCTGACCGCTCCCTTCCCCTAGGAACTTTTGTAAAGACATTTAAATTGGTACTTTTTCTCAAAATGGTCTATCTTACCGTGTTTCAAGTTGTCCATCCATTCTCCAGTATACTGATCCCCGTTTATGGCATAGACCGTGTGTCTTAATCCATGTTTCTGTGCTTTCCTGTCCCATTCATGCCAGAGAGGCTCTGTAGCCCTGGGGTGTTTTACAATGGGCATATTGTTTGTGGCTGGAGAGGAAAAAACCCAATTGTTAGCAATAAATTAGAGGGAAAATACAAGGCAGGTATGGGCAGAACAGTCTATTTGTGAGCTATGTTTTAATATGCATCCAACTTGGTAATTGATGGCTGGCTTTGGAGGGGTAAATTAGAGAAGGTATCTAAAAATACTGAAGTACAAACCAGCACTGTCTGAAAATAGGCTCACAGCATAGCCTGGCCTGTCAGGAAATGTTAAACAAGTCTCAGGAGGTCGCATTCGTGGTGGGCATCAGTCTCTGTGCCTGCCAGAGGTCTTGGGGAGCACATGGAAAGGCAGCCCCTTCTCTGTACAGCCGAAACCCTGCTGGGCTCCTTCCCGTGGCCGCTCTGCCGCCAGCTCTGCACGAGGCAGGAGCAGCCGTTTAAGCAAATTAGAAAATTATTTGTTTGCTAGGAAATATCTCAAGACATTGGAAAGCATTCACAAGACGGCGTGGGTCAGGGAGTTAGCCGGTGTCGCCGGGGTGCACCAGGAGGTGGGATGCTTCATGCATCCACCAGTAACATAGCTCAGGTGAGAGTGTGGTCCTATAAACCTTAAATAAATAGTAAGAGGTGGCTGTAGAAACAAAACGCAAGTTTCTATGAGTGTCCTCAACACCCAGAGCTTGGTGGGAGCCCGGCAGGTTGGGATACTCTCCAGTTTTGTCTCCTGGGCTCCCCCTTCTGTCCCGATTCACCGGACTGAACCGTATCTAGTGATTTTTCTGCGTCCCTCCCTTCTGGGGTGTGAGCAGAGTGTCCATTTCTGCTGTGCTGTGGGTGCCAGGGAGCCAAGAATGGGGGAAGGCTTGGAGGAGAGGGGAAAGTCATTGCTAGGGGATAGAAGCTAGAAATTATATCTAACAAAATATAGTTAGCATTCATCCTCAGTTCTCCACATAGCTGTGGGAAACGGTCATTCAACAGCTATCTGGGGGATATCATTGCTAAAAAAAGTATTTCTGTGTCCTTGATAAGCCTTCCTCCCCCAAACATGCCTGGGTTGTGTAGCACGTGATTGGCATGGCTCCTTACCATGGGGCTGTGGGGGCGCGGGCAGGGCTGGCAGAGCGCGGGCAGGGCCAGGGAACACGGGCAGGGCTGTGGGGACCTGCCCTGAAACGGCATTGTGAGCTCAGAATTGGGGAGGCGTGAGGGTTCCGGCCAGGCTGTCGCAGTGGGAGGGGGGCCGCAGAGCGGGTTCCTGGCTTGTCGCTCCCCCTTCAGCTGTGGAACGCAGGTACGTCCTCCGCCGACCTCGGGGAGAGGGGGCAAGGCAAAGACCACCACGTTGCCAACCCTCAAAGCAGGTATTTTGGGGATGAGGTTGCCTGTGATGGCAGAGGAGGATTTGGCAGCGGTGATCACCCAGGTGAAGTCCCCTGCCCGTGCCACCCACCTCGGAGGACACAGAGGGCAGGATCTGTCCCTCAGTACGACGGAGTCGCAGCCTGTTGCAGAGGATGTTTTTTCTGCAATGCGAACATAAGGTACACCACAACTGCTAAGTCTCTCCCTTGCCTTTGGGACTGCAGCCCCCAGAGAGGGGGATATCACTAATATTTGCCAAGGGCTGGAGGGCTCCTGGCTCACATCTGTCCTGCCCTTGCCGGGGGAGCAGAAGAGCTGAGCTACACCTGTGTGCACCCACCCTGACACCAGCCATGACCTCTGAGCAGCTCACAGCTGTGGAGAGAGGTCTCCTCACTACCCCGCCAGATGTGAGCATCACCGTCCTGTTACCACATCTGACCACTTCTTTAGCTCAAAGCTCAGGATTTAAAAACCCCAGGGAGGATCGCCAGCTGCGGGGGCAGCCCGAGCACCCCACCATCTGCTCACTGCGCCCTCGGAGGCACAGCCCGCACGGAGCACCTGGGGTAACGCAGGCTGGCGGGAGCCACCTTTATTTGACGAATTCCTTTCCAAATTTATGACAGCGATGCCAGGTTTGCTAAATGTTAACGTAGTCAGTATTCGCCACCCTGGATGTTTTTAGCCACCTGCTATGAGGTTGTGGAGAGGCTGGCAGCAAGAGGCAGGTGGTGCAGAGCCTCCCGTGCAGGTTCTGTGCTTCCCGGGGCAAGGGATGCTTTGCAGCCTGCAACGACAGCTGCAGCTCTCGGTGCTGACGGCTAGAGGCTGCTGCTCTCATGCATCTCTGCCACCTCTGCTGCACTTGGGGGTGAGAGGATCTTAGAGAACCCCAGAATCTGCAGACACTGGGTTTCTGGTAAAAGACAGCTTTAGTTTGTACAGCCCTAAGGGAAGCCCATTTTTTTCCCCAGCTCTTCACAGAACTTCAGAGCAATGCAGTTTAGCTAAAACTATACTTTTTTTCAGCCATGCATATTAACTTCATAAAGAGCAAGGTGGAAAATTCATCTGGTTGCAGGCAAGGGGCTGCTGACTGCACCCTGCAGCACCCTGCCTGCCACNGGGATACTCTCCAGTTTGTCTCCTGGGCTCCCCCTTCTGTCCCGATTCACCGGACTGAACCGTATCTAGTGATTTTTCTGCGTCCCTCCCTTCTGGGGTGTGAGCAGAGTGTCCATTTCTGCTGTGCTGTGGGTGCCAGGGAGCCAAGAATGGGGGAAGGCTTGGAGGAGAGGGGAAAGTCATTGCTAGGGGATAGAAGCTAGAAATTATATCTAACAAAATATAGTTAGCATTCATCCTCAGTTCTCCACATAGCTGTGGGAAACGGTCATTCAACAGCTATCTGGGGGATATCATTGCTAAAAAAAGTATTTCTGTGTCCTTGATAAGCCTTCCTCCCCCAAACATGCCTGGGTTGTGTAGCACGTGATTGGCATGGCTCCTTACCATGGGGCTGTGGGGGCGCGGGCAGGGCTGGCAGAGCGCGGGCAGGGCCAGGGAACACGGGCAGGGCTGTGGGGACCTGCCCTGAAACGGCATTGTGAGCTCAGAATTGGGGAGGCGTGAGGGTTCCGGCCAGGCTGTCGCAGTGGGAGGGGGGCCGCAGAGCGGGTTCCTGGCTTGTCGCTCCCCCTTCAGCTGTGGAACGCAGGTACGTCCTCTGCCGACCTCAGGGAGAGGGGGCAAGGCAAAGACCACCACGTTGCCAACCCTCAAAGCAGGTATTTTGGGGATGAGGTTGCCTGTGATGGCAGAGGAGGATTTGGCAGCGGTGATCACCCAGGTGAAGTCCCCTGCCCATGCCACCCACCTCGGAGGACACAGAGGGCAGGATCTGTCCCTCAGTACGACGGAGTCGCAGCCTGTTGCAGAGGATGGTTTTTCTGCAATGCGAACACAAGGTACACCACAACTGCTAAGTCTCTCCCTTGCCTTTAGGACTGCAGCCCCCAGAGAGGGGGATATCACCAATATTTGCCAAGGGCTGGAGGGCTCCTGGCTCACATCTGTCCTGCCCTTGCCGGGGGAGCAGAAGAGCTGAGCTACACCTGTGTGCACCCACCCTGACACCAGCCATGACCTCTGAGCAGCTCACAGCTGTGGAGAGAGGTCTCTTCACTACCCCGCGAGATGTGAGCATCACCGTCCTGTTACCACATCTGACCACTTCTTTAGCTCAAAGCTCAGGATTTAAAAACCCCAGGGAGGATCGCCAGCTGCGGGGGCAGCCCGAGCACCCCACCATCTGCTCACTGCGCCCTCGGAGGCACAGCCCGCACGGAGCACCTGGGGTAACGCAGGCTGGCGGGAGCCACCTTTATTTGACGAATTCCTTTCCAAATTTATGACAGCGATGCCAGGTTTGCTAAATATTAACGTAGTCAGTATTCGCCACCCTGGATGTTTTTAGCCACCTGCTATGAGGTTGTGGAGAGGCTGGCAGCAAGAGGCAGGTGGTGCAGAGCCTCCCGTGCAGGTTCTGTGCTTCCCGGGGCAAGGGATGCTTTGCAGCCTGCAACGACAGCTGCAGCTCTCGGTGCTGACGGCTAGAGGCTGCTGCTCTCATGCATCTCTGCCACCTCTGCTGCACTTGGGGGTGAGAGGATCTTAGAGAACCCCAGAATCTGCAGACACTGGGTTTCTGGTAAAAGACAGCTTTAGTTTGTACAGCCCTAAGGGAAGCCCATTTTTTTCCCCAGCTCTTCACAGAACTTCAGAGCAATGCAGTTTAGCTAAAACTATACTTTTTTTCAGCCATGCATATTAACTTCATAAAGAGCAAGGTGGAAAATTCATCTGGTTGCAGGCAAGGGGCTGCTGACTGCACCCTGCAGCACCCTGCCTGCCACTGCACCGCATCCCGTTGCGTGACCTCCACACCAGCTCTGCCTGCACAGGATCACCCCGCCTGACCGTCGCCCAGCCCCACGCGTACCCTGGGTGAGTTCACCCCTCGCACTGACACCTGCCCCATGGCGCTGCCCTATGCTGGGGTCCCGTTACTGGCACCCTCCAGCGCAACTGAGCCACCCCCGATCCCTCCTCACCCCCATGGCGGTGGCTCTGAACAGGGTGCTCAGGGCTCCTTTTGCTGCTCCTCCCCAGCGAGAGCAGGGTGCCATAGCAGCGATGGGGAAAACCCACGTGCTCGGTTTGCAAAGCACCCTTGGGTTCGGCCCATGCTCTCCTGCCGCCCTCCACCCCAAGAGCCACCCCGCAGACACCAACCTGCGCTCGGTGCCGGCTGGGTGCTGCTGGCTGCATCGTTGTCATAGCAACTCTGCCAAACTCCTGCGCGAAGGGTCATGGGAGCGTGGAGCGTGGCCGGACTGAGCGACTGAGCGGCTGCGGGTAGAGAGGGATGCTGGTGGGACACGGGCTCATCATGCATGCCCCATGGTGAGCATGATGGATGGAGCCGAGCTCCTCCACGGAGCTGCGGAGCACGTGCCGCTCTGTGGAGCTACATGTCTTTGAGTTAAGGATTATCCAGCATANGAGCGGCTGCGGGCAGAGAGGGATGCTGGTGGGACATGGGCTCATCATGCATGCCCCATGGTGAGCATGATGGATGGAGCCGAGCTCCTCCACGGAGCTGCGGAGCACGTGCCGCTCTGTGGAGCTACATGTCTTTGAGTTAAGGATTATCCAGCATAATATGATAAGTCTTTGAGTTAAGGATCATCCAGCAGAATATAAAATGCTGATAAGCAACAAGTGTTTCACCTCTGGTTGTGTTTTTCATACGCGCAGCAGCAGAAGGCTGGAAATTAAAGCACTGATTATGGTACTGATGGGTAACAAATGAATCAGCCTTGCAGATGTCAGAAGAAAAAGGAGAAACCCTCTGAAAAGGCACATCAGAGGTCTTAAAAGAGAAATCTGAACCTGACACCAGTTCCCTCATCCATTACATTTCTCCTGCAGCCACAGAGAGCAGGGATTGCCAATATGGCCTTGTGGGTGTCCGTAAGCATCTTCCGTAACAGGTACTTCACCGTGCACATTTCAAGTATAAAACCAAAGTTCTCATCTCACTCCCATGAGCCAAACACATTTGTTTATTCTCATCCTTTTGCCACATTTTTTGCACACAACACTGCAGGCTGAATGGTAAAAATTTCAAGGTAGGGAGGGAAAATCTTGGGTTGAAACAAAGCACCCGCCCCGGCGGAGGTCAGATACAGCTCGGTCTTCCCTGATGGGTGTTCGTTTGCCATCTTCAATGTTTGTAGCGTTGAAGGTGTCTTAAACGCTGTGTCCATGCTGGGGTAGGACAGACAGTGTGAGGGGATGGTGACCCCCTGGGAATGTGCAAACGAGGAAGGATCTTTCAGGCTTGATGGTAACAGTGAGTAACAGGGAATATAGCAAACAGCGAAACTGTAAGGCTGTTTCATCGAGGGCTGTCTCTGCTGCAGTCAGTATGGGCAGGGGAGGAAAAAACCCTCCTCCTTAGACTTATCCCAAGCGCGAGCGTGACTGATAGCGAATGCTCTGTGTCCCAGGACACGCATGAGGGTCACGGAGCGGGAGGAGAGAACGCCGATCCCTGGGAAATCAGGTGGAGAAGGAGAATGAGCTGGAGGGAGGGAAGAGCTGCTCCGCATCCAACAGGCACGGAAATGATGGAGGGAGAGCCGTGCCACAGGAAAATACAAATATGGAGTACCTCGTGCTGGATTAGATGAATTGGGAGGATGGCAGCTGCTGGTGAGCAGGTCCCAGCATCCCCTCCCTGGCTGCAGGGGACACGGCGATGCAGTCGAGTGGCTCTGCATCTCCCTAAATCCAGGGAGGCAGGAGAGATGGAACTTACAGGCTTCTTTAAGCAGGAGAACCAGACAGAAAACTATGGAAGTTGACCGGGTTAGGAAATACTTATACAAGAGAAAACCTTTCCTGTTATTAAAAATGAGATGAAGAAGTTCAGGAAGAATTTATTCACAGTCGTTCAAGTAAACACATTCTGGTTTTGGGCAGAGCCTAAGAATTACAGAAGACAGTCCTTCCCATGTTTTCCCACGGCCAGTTGTGGAGGAAATGAGAGAAACTCCTGCGGGAGAAGAGAAAATGCTTACTGCAGCCCAAAAACTACAGCCTTAAATTATAACCACATCTAGGTCCTTCTGGAAAAGTATTAATCATTTTGAATACTTCAGCCCCTATACTGCGCTGCACTTAACTGAGACTTTGTCAATTAAAATGATCAGCTAACTCTGACAATTTCACTTGTTTATTTTTAAACGGCACAGGTTGCCTGATGTTTTCGAACTGCAAGTCAAAACCGCGTATCACCTAACCACAGCTTTTGCTAACCAGAAGTTATATACATGTTTGAAGGTCAATATATACTTGAACCATTTTAGGTGCGATAAAGACCTTAAAAGGATTAAAAGAATTAAGCAACAAATTTAAACTCACAAATTGAGACCAAAAACTGCCTCTGCAAAAACCTCTATACCTGGATGTGAAACCTCTATACCTGGATGTGATGGAGGGGAATACTTGGTGATGCCTCCGTTTCTGGGTCGCTTCTCTTAAGTTCTTCTGCTCCTGGTCTCTCTGCGTTTGTTATTTTACCTCCGTGGTGCCAGAGCAGGTAATCAGCACCGTCTGCCCTCGCAGACCCTCCTGGCCCCACCACGGAGGCTTCGCAGAGTCATTTATTTGGGAAGAGGCCGTGCTTCTTCCCAGATATGAGAGATGATTCCCACCTACAATTTTCTTAGTCCAGGTACAAACATCTGAATTACACTTAATTATTTTGTTACTCCTTATCATTCTGTACCTTCTTGTACTATGAAGGTACAGAGTGGGTGAATGTCCGTGTACTCTTCTCACAAAAAGCAAAATTAGACCAACTTTAAGAGAAGCCGGTGATATTTGCTGCTTTATCAGAAGGTCCTTTTGACTCTCTGAACTGAAATTTTTCTTTAAAAATGTCATTCCGTTATGAGAGAAGGAACCCTGTTAATAAGTAGGATCTCATCTGTGGATGATTTTTGTAAAGGGTACCAGATATGTAGAATATATAATTCAGCTTTGGCTGAATTATATTTGGCTGAATTATTAACTTTGGTGTGAGGGATAAGCTTGAACTGACCCAGAAACACCCTAACCAAATCCTCTGCCTCTCCCAAGAGCAGTTGTTTCAAGGCACAACGTTGAGGCCACCAGGAAAAGTAGGATCAAAATCCAGGTTACGATAGGCTAGGAGGAGACCTGGGTTTTTCCCTGATGCAATTCCCCTTGTTCCAGCCTTTCCAGCCAAGATTTGTCCCAAATCTCCTTCTTGGTTGTTGTTTTTTTTTTAAATCGGTTTCTTGTTTTATTCTCACAGACACTGGTTGCTGCCACCGAGGAGCACCACCAAAGCTCCTCCACCGGAGAGTGACAGGGCTTCAGTTCCGTCGCTGTTCATACCATTGCTGCTTCAGTTGCCTCGCATTCAATTAAACCTTACATTGACTAAGACTGAAAGGAAGCTGTTAAACTGGTCAGTGCAAATTATGCTTTAATTCAGCCCATTATACTGACAATATAATTCATTGCAATGGACTTTTAGCTCTCCAGTTTGGACGCACCAAAGAGCAAAAGGCAGGACGCGCGGGGAAAATGCCCAGAAACACACCATTTGTGGAGCGAGGTCCCCTGACATACGACGCGCCTTATTTTTTTCACTTTAAAGAGTAAGATTTTTTTTTTTAAATTAGATAAACCTAAAGGACCTCAGTATTCTACATCTGAAACCGATCATTTTCGCAATGAAAGGAGACAGCTGCTCTGAGCTGAGTTTGCTCTCACAAAGCTTGGGGAATCACTCAAGTGAAACGCCCGAACCAACTGAAAACTGTCAGAATCAATAATTTAAGTTTATTCTGGGAACTTTGTAGACTAAATAGAGCAAAAACAGTTAGAGAAACATATGTTGGAATTCTTTGAAGGTGAAGAATGTGACAACAACATACTGTGGAAGTAGGATGCTCAGACGTGTGTTTTATTGCTGCTACGTTCAAAAGAAATGCCAGAGGAAGCGGTGGGAGGGTCTTGGACTCCGGCCAAGCGCGTGTCGGGTTTAGCCCGGTGAGCACAGAGTGGGTGCAGCACTGAAGGAGCTTCCCCACCGCTCTAAGAGTTATTATTAGCAATGGATTGAAACGAAAGGTTTGAGATGTAAACTTCACTGGTTGATTTCTGCTTAAGAGGCAGCCTTGAAGGAAAGCGTTTCTTTAAAATCTCTTCCCCTCTTTTTGCTGGGAGCGGGTCTCTCGATAAAAAACATGTTGGTTTTACATCAAAACAACCTAAAGCAAGAACCCTAGGTTATCAGAAATGTTCGAGCACCTATGTATTCATGCAAAGTGAAATGCTGGAGTGGAAGCTGATGCTTATGACATACCCTCTCTCTGTGAGTTTCCTTTGCCACATATTTACAGCTCATTGTCTCTACTTAACTACCTGCAACAAGCCTGTGCAAACACCGGCTTCTGATTAGCGAAGTCACTCAAAGCTGAGAATTATTTTCTGCACAACTGTAGAGTGCTTTGCAGGGATATCGCTTTAAACAGGCAGATCCCAGTACGAAGATGGAGGCAGATACATTTGGCCATCCTGGAGCCAATGCCTCACTTCATTGAAGTCCTTAACAGAGAAATTAATCCAGATTACACAACGAATCAGCGGTACCCATTTCCAGCTGAAACGTGCGCCAAGTATTTTATTTATCATGCCTTATTGCCACCTGATGTTAGAATAGGGACTTAGCCACACGGATATTTTACCCTTTCCCATTTGCACTGTGTTGGAAAGGATCTGTGTATTTAGGACAGGGGGAAAGCATCTAAGGAAACAGCCTCAATTATCGTAAGAAGAAGGAATAGAATCTGCGTTCAGAAACATCTGGAGGGCGAAGGGAAGGAGCTCACATGCGACTGCACATACATAAATACACGCACGCGAACAAAATTTAACACCAAAAGAACAAACAGTCTCAATTTCGCTGTGATCCTTGATTTATTAACCCAATTTCTTTGATGCGTCCGCTGGCAGTGAATGGTTGATGAGTTGTGGATTAATTAAAGTAAAGGCAAAACAAGAGATTTTGTATTGGTAGATTCGCTGCGCAAACGCTTTAGAAGATCTCTGGCAGCAAAAGCCAGCCGCTCCAAAGCTGGAAGGTTAGATTTTGCAAGATGCCTAAATAAAATGTTCTTAAATTATTCAAACTAAGCGGAAAGGCACCATTCGTCATGTGTTGACACAAGCGAAAGACACACCTTTACATCCTTAACCCTCGAGCAGCTGTCTGCTCCAGAAATCCAGAGTGATACAGTGATGCTGGAGAACAGGGAAGGAGCCCTCGGAGCCTCCAGCCAGGTCTGTGCTGGGGCAGGATGGAGAAGACGAACCAACCAGCCTCGTGCTCGAAAGGAGATGAAGGAAGAGCCCGTGCAAGGCTCGTGGCCCAGGTAACACTGGTAAGACCATGCGGCGCTGTTGCATGAAGGCACGGGAGTCTTTCTGTACATTTTAACTTTTTGGGTAAGTAAGTAAGTTGTGCTTAGGGTACTTAATTCGAGGAAGCCAGAAACCCTCTTTTAAGAAGCCTCTCACTGCTTAAACCTGCACAGCAGCATTTCTTGCTTCTGTAAAATGATAAACTGAATCAAAATCTCATCTAAGCTGTGGAAGCAGAGGGAGGGATGGGGATGTAGGCCGACAGTGCAACTGCCCAGGCTTTGTTTGCTACAGTGAGGAGGGAGGGATCCTTCAAATCGAACGTGAAAACTGTACATGACTGGGTTAATTAGCTGTTGACTGAAGAGCAAGTGTGGTTTGTTCAGCAGGCTCCCAGGAAAGATATGCAGAAAGAACAGAGGCTCTCCTGAGATAAACCAGGCTCCAGAAAACAACACAGGACTGTGGGAGCCCCATCCCGGGGTATGCGCTTGGAGGAACTCATCCCATGCTCCATCTGAGCTGCAGAACCTGCTCCTAGCGCAAGGCAGGACAGGTGAGGTGCGGGAAGCCAGGAACGCCAGCTGCGCACATCCCCCGGCGGTAGCTGCCGGGGCTCTTCTGGGCTCTTAAAATTCCCTCTCTAGATCCTTAATCCAGTTGCTGAAAGAATTTGCACTCCCATAATAGTCCACTAAGGTCTTTGATTGTCCACTGTGTGCAATGGGTGCAGATATTTAGGGGTACATTTTAGTCAGATAGATAGAAAAAAATTAAACCTCGAACTATATTATTCTTATATACCTTTTCATAATGAGGTAATTTTAACTGTATTTTTCCCCAAGATAAACATTTAATCCAGACAGGAAATGTAATGCACAATGACTGAAATTTTAAATGCAGGAGTCGCTCCCGGAGGCAGCAGGGGACATCGGCCAGCACAGCCTTACCAGACCCAACTCCTGCTGCCCTTCCAGCCGTCCCTTCCCTGTGTCCCTGGCCTCGGGAGTGGGAAGATCTGACGTAGTCTCCAATTTTCCACAGGTAAAAATCACCAGGAAGGCTTTCTAGATTAGTGCATACCCCTCTGATTTTTTGCCAGATCTGTATTAAGGAGATGGACGATTTGAAAACTCAGTACAAAGTTAAATGGATGAATATTTATAAAGATTTTTTTGAGTCTCTTCCATCAAGAAATCTAGTTTTGGAGCATGTTTTAGTTGTAGAAATAAATACTGCAAAAAGCTCGAAAAGATAAAGAGAAGTTGATAGTCAAATAAAACAAATGCTATGAACGTGGATATGGAAACTTAAGTCACTCAGGACCATAGGCTGTGATATACATTATGTGATTTTTAATGTTACGACTCCTAACTCAGAAATTAGAGTCCTTTTAAAACCGACAGATCTAATTGAAGTCTGCAGTTTCCATTCTTAGCAAGTAAAGTTATATACACTATAATAAACACATCATCTAGTTCTAGTTTTTAAAAAAATCACTGTTATCTTACCTTGCTTTGGTTTTATTCACAAAGTTGTGACTGAAATAACAAAATTATACAAACAGCTATAATCTCCCAGGAGGCTGAAAGAGATTACAGGTAATTCTGAAATCTTTAGTAAAAGCACGACTTTAAATACTGCTAGAACCAGCTGTATGGCCAGCCATGCTATTTCTGTTTAATGAAATTCTTTTGTGGTTTCTGTTTTAAAGAAAATACAGATCTCTTGAATATTAGTAATTAGCACATTCTACTTAAAAGAACTGGAAAAACATCTTTTGGGGTTATGATTATACACAGCCTCAATATGCGTCAGAATTGTTCCTTGTCAAGAGGTGTAAGGAAGAGGCAAGAAAGTTTTGAATCAAGGCCTGGTGATCTCTCAGTGCGAGGCTGTTTCGGGAGAGCTCCAGGGCCAGCATGGCTCTGAGTGGGAAATGCACAACATTTCCTGCCTTTGTACGTGCAGCGCCCGGAGAAACACAGACAACGGCCCTAACGAACATGTCATCAAGCTGCAGAATTACGGCCCAGGGCAAAAATCCATGAGTGATATTAAGAGCTTTCTTCTGTTCTTTTGAGGCTTACAGCTCAGGAGCAAAATTAATAGTCTTAAGGGTTATTTACAATGTATGACATATTCTACAAGTACTGATGAATTCTGTAAGAATTCAGAGCACGCTTGGTTCAGAGTGTGATGTAATGAGCAGAGCAAGCCCTAAACAAATGCAGCTACATCTTACGGGTGGCTCTGTGACAAACTGAGCTGAGGTGAGAGTAACTGCAAAGGTGGAGGGATTATTTTCACTTGGGAAGGGAAAGTAGTGCTGCTGGTAGTGAGTACTCCAACCTTGTGGTGAACCGGAAAGTTTCAGCATGTATCCAGCGGTGAATTAAAGCTGTGATCTGAGATGCGATTCTTTCTCTGTAATCCAAAATCCTACAGGCTTCCTGTAACATAAGTTCCCGTTACACAGGATTGTGGATAAATGCCAGAAGCCGGGGAAAATTTAATGCAGCTATAACAAACTCTTGTGACACCATGTCCTGGTTTGAGCTAGGGCAGAACCAATTTTCGTTTTAGCAATTTTACTTTCCAGTTCAGTCCCTTAGACAGTTTATTATTCTACTTCAAGATTATCAAGGCCTGCCATTGATCTCTGGACAATCATGGACCTCACTGGAGGAGCCGAACAGGAAATGTAACGTCTTTGTGGTTGGTGGCTGTTAAATCAGCAGAAATCCCCAGCCACCCCAGGTTCTGAGCAGGTTTCTCTGGAAACGGAGCGCAGAGGCAGGCAGCAGGTCACTGACCGCATTTCAGGTGTCCACCCACACACCTCTGAAAAGAACATACAAAAAGGGGATCAGACAAGCAGACAGCGCTAATATAGACCTAGAAAAGGGCCAGGGACAGCATGCCCACTGAGGAGGGTCTCTGCACCAAATGTTTTCAGTTGTTTGTGCCGAATCCAAGGAAACGGGATCCTACATACACTTCTTGCAAAAAGCCAGCAGCATTGCACTCAAGTTTTTACTTTGGCTTCACCTCTCCTCACCCCCTTGTCCTTTTTTTTAATGTAATTGCGTCCTTTCCCTTCCTTTTTTCTTCCACTTTGCCCGTTGCCACCCTTTCGCAACAAACCACTGCGAGAAGCGCAGCACCGACCCTCCCAGCCCTCACACCTCCCGCGCATCACACCCTGCCCTGTGTGCCACGCGCTACCGCGCTCGTACAGCCCAGAGGCCACCCGCCCCGCTCCCGGTTTACCAGTCCTGCCGCCAAGCGCCTTATTATTCCCGTAATAAAACAGATCAAGAAGCGTCTCGTCGTTTTGTCTTTCCGATATTAAGGACCGGCTGCGCCCCGGCCCGCGGCAGCTGCCAGGGCGCGCTGCCTCAGCGCAGGCGGGCGGCCACCTCAGCCAGCAGGGTCCTCCGAGGGGACCGGCACGGCGGCTCCGCCAGCCCCACACGGACGCTCTTCGGGCTTTACCTGCCCGCCCCCAGCCCCACGGCGCGCTTCAGGCTCTGCCACAACACGAAGGGACCCGGGACAGGCGAGGGGAACCACATATTTACAGCTCATTGTCTCTACTTAACTACCTGCAACAAGCCTGTGCAAACACCGGCTTCTGATTAGCGAAGTCACTCAAAGCTGAGAATTATTTTCTGCACAACTGTAGAGTGCTTTGCAGGGATATCGCTTTAAACAGGCAGATCCCAGTACGAAGATGGAGGCAGATACATTTGGCCATCCTGGAGCCAATGCCTCACTTCATTGAAGTCCTTAACAGAGAAATTAATCCAGATTACACAACGAATCAGCGGTACCCATTTCCAGCTGAAACGTGCGCCAAGTATTTTATTTATCATGCCTTATTGCCACCTGATGTTAGAATAGGGACTTAGCCACACGGATATTTTACCCTTTCCCATTTGCACTGTGTTGGAAAGGATCTGTGTATTTAGGACAGGGGGAAAGCATCTAAGGAAACAGCCTCAATTATCGTAAGAAGAAGGAATAGAATCTGCGTTCAGAAACATCTGGAGGGCGAAGGGAAGGAGCTCACATGCGACTGCACATACATAAATACACGCACGCGAACAAAATTTAACACCAAAAGAACAAACAGTCTCAATTTCGCTGTGATNGCCTTCAGCGCTGCGCCGCGCTGCTCGGCTTCGGGTCCGCTGCTTCCCTCGCCCTGCCCCGGCTTGGCTTTGCATCTCTTTGCTGCGCGGGGCGGGGGACGGCGCCGGGCTCCCCCTCCCCAGGGCTCCCCTCGCGCGCTCCCTGCTGCGAGGGGGCCCTGCAGGAGCGGGGCCGGCAGCGCGGGGGGGCGCGCCCCCGGGGTTCCCCTCCGCTCGCCGCTGCCCGTGGGGCCCCCCGCCTTGGGGCAGCCTCGGCAGGGAGCTGCCCGGGGCGCGCAAAGGCTCAGCCCTGCTCGCCGTGCGCAGGAGAGGCCCCGGGCGGGCTGCGCCTGGCAGGGCCACGCGCGCGCGACGCCTTCGCCACGGGCCCGGGCCGCGTGCGGCTGTGCGCCTGGCACAGCACCCCCAGAAACGCCACCGTGCCCTGGTGACGGCCAGGCGGGTGCTGTGGGCTCGCGGGACGTCCCAGACCAACCCGCGGCCGAGCCCCAGCTACCTCTGATGAGGCGCTCGAGGGGACGCGGCGCTGTGGTTCCCAGCGCGGGAGCGACGGTGGAAAAGGGGAGACCCGGTGTTTTTGTGCACCCGTAGCACGGCGCAAGGAGGGGTGCAGGTAACGGCTCTGCTGCAAGCAGCACCTGGCCGGAGTTTAATTTCCTGAGGCAGAATACGAGGGACTCCAGTGCTGTTTGTCTCTCTCACAAAAATACTTTGAGGGACGAAAGAGCCTCGGAGCAGGGGCTAAGGGTTGTTTCTACAAAAGGCTTTTACCGCCAGAAGCCTTCCCCGTTGATGCTGTCCCTATACACGTGCTTTAAACCTTTAAGCCAGTTTTAAAACACGACTGGCTGGTCTTGCTCCACATGGCTGTTAGCCTCTTTTAGGCTGTTACACAGAACATGTGCCACAAAAAAAAAAAAGTGCAATTTCCAGATTTAGCTCGTTGTCTTCATTAAAAGTCGGTTCCGGTTGTACGTGTGCTAACAGAGGGAAAGGTGGTGGTTGGGCGTTGGGAGGGAGGACCAGCTGGCGTGGCTTTGTTGATCACTTGTTTGCAGTAAATCCTGTGCGTGCCGACCGGCCTTCTTACAGAGCACGCTGCTCAAGCCTGGCCTAAACCACAGCAAAACATCAGTGACTTATCCCTGCCTTGGTTTCCCCATCTGTAAAACGGAAGTAGAGATGCTTCTTGGTGGGTCGCAGCTGCTGGTGGCACAAGGTAGCATTGCCCAGTACTGGAGAGGTGAAAATTTGGGATAACATCCATTATCTAAGAGCTTCAGGGTTCGCAGGTGGAGTTTGTATCTGCAGGCGGCGTTGTAGAAGAAGGGAACGCACCGCCATCCTCTGGATGTGACTCCGCTCCAGCTCTGCGAGATGCTGGTGCTTCAATGTGCTTTGGAGGAAGGCTCTGTGCTCCCCGGCTGGATTCAAGTCAAACCGTGATGTGTTGGGATGGAAAACCCAGCTCTTTAGCAAGAAAGTACTTTGATGTGAGTGTCTGCTCATGTTGCTCTTGCGTGTGGCTTTTTGAACACACAGCACCTCTTGCTCTTGAGGATCCTGGTTTTCCTGGCAGCAGCCTGACCCGCTCCACATCACCCCCGCTCAGCGCCCTTTTTGGCTGGCCTGACTCTTCTCCGGCTGGAAGTACCAGTCTGGGAGCTGCTGCTCGCGTTTGGAAGGAGCAACTCGTTGGTGTTTTTCAAAATACTTTGGTCACCTCCACTAAAAGGGTCTCTTGCGCAATGCTTGTGGGGAAAAAAAATTGTTGGCGGGCAGATTCTTTGTGTGTATAGAGCAGCGCCGGCCCCACAGAGCAAAACGATCTGTTTCAACGCACTCCTGCCCTGTGTTGTCTTGTGCAATTGTATTGTAAGTTCTGGGTCAGGGGCTGTGTCTTCCTTCTCCTGCAGAGAACCTTGGACTCTGGTCGTAGCTCCGGCCCCAGCGTGCTGGGTGGCCGGCACGGGGCACTTGGGGCTGTGCTTGTGCTTGGGGAGCAGCAGCAGCGCTGAGCATCCCCTCGGGGCAGTGGGGACCAGCTGTGAGATGGGGTTGGGGGGCATCCAGGTTTGCAAAGCGCTTCTAAGCAGCCACATCTGCAGATTTTTGTTGCTTGGGCTGCCGAGGAGGTGCCTCCTCTCCGGAGCAGCAGCCTTGGAAAGAGCTCTGGGCTACAGGGCATTGCTGTTTTGGGGCAGGGACACAGGAAAATGCAAGTTGCCCTGCAACGATTTAAACCCTGCTTATAAGCGTGTAAGCTAGATTTTGATTAGGAAAAAGCCCTGCGAGGCCTCCCCACGAACGTGGTTTGAGTCCTGCAAATGAACAAGTGCTGACTGCAAGCAAGGCTGTTGTGAGTGCAATGGAAAATAGACCTCGGGGTACCTACAGAGAATGTAAAGCTGTTGCAGTGTGGGGCCGCCGTGCTGGACTGCTGCCTGCCCTTCGTCTGCAGCCAAATTGGGCTGCGCAATTTCCGCTTGCAAACTGGGCGGTTGCGGCCCCGGAGCTGTAAAACTTGTAAACTTGGGTGCAAAGACAATTCTGATGCGCCCGCAAGCTCTTCAACTCGTGGCAAAAATAATCCTCTCGGCGATGCGCAGGTGGTTTGTTTTTCAGCATGTGTTGTTTGCTATCTGGAGAGGAGAGCGCGCTGTGGCTGGACCTGACCCTCCAGGCAGGTATTTGGCCTGTGGGTTCTGTGTGTTAACGTAAAGGCAGTGCTGAGCTCCCTGTGCTGCCGGTGGGTCCCCTTTGTAAGAAACTGCCTCTCTTGATGAGTAAATAACTTTGCTACTGGCAAATGTTATGTTCTTCTAAATGCCAGTGTCACTTTAATAATTATCCCGGTGTTTTTGGCTAGCGATAAATTTACCAGCTCTCAACTCCCCTGTTTACTTTTCCAATAAATACTTGAACACTTTTTTGGCAAAGAACTTCTTACACCCTTTGAACGAGTCTTTTAAAAGGTGCTGTTGCCTGACATCCGGAGAAGCAGAACGAGTTACTGTGCAATCTAGCGAGCCCCGAGTACGCAGCAAAGCCAAACCAATCCTGAAACCATGAGAGCTGTGGTGTCTTGACGTGATTAGTTTCGTTATTAAGGTTTTTAAATGGAATGCTGGAGTTTGTTTTGCATTGCCCTTGTAAATAATGAACAGCTACCAGCCCAGTCCTACAGAGGAGAGCAAAGATCTGTTTTGTATAGTTTTAGCACTATGTTTATGCTCTGGGAAAATCAGTGGTAATGATGTGCTGGTAGATAAAGCAGCGGTGCAAATAGCCATTTAACCCATGGGTTCCCTCCTAGGCACTAACTCTGTTTTCCAAGTTACTATAGGTCTTAAAAGAAAACTTGCCCAGAGGGCATTGCTTAGTGTCTGGATAGCTCTTCCCCTGATCTCCCTGCACCCGGGAGGGTGGCAAAATCATTGCAAAGGGTGGAAAAGCAGAGAACATTTATTCCCGAGCAAAGGGAGGGATGTGAGAGCAGAGACAGCTCTTGGTGGGCTCGCAGTTGGTTAGCACATCCTCGTTACAGCCGGTCAAACACTAATTCAGGGCCTCAGAGGATCAACGAGCTGTGATAAAGAAGTTCTTCTCAAGGAGCATCTAATACTGCAGGGAGTGAGTGAGTTAAGCTCTTACATTGATTGCTTGAACATACATGGGGTGAGATGGTGGCCAGGAGGCATCTCAGCCCCCACCCTGCTCTGGGTCTGTGGCTGGTTTTGTGGTTTTTTCCCTCTGTGTCCTCATAATTCTTCTTTTTTTTCCCCAGATTTAATCTGGCCATGAAATCAGAGTGCCTGCTCTGTGATTTAGCCACCCTTTTGCTGGGGACAGATTGGGATCAAGAGAGGATTAGAGTTTTGTTATGGGGTGGGGTGGTAATCGGGAGCTCCTGAGTCGGAAAGCTTGTTAAAAAGAGAAAATGAGACGGGCGCAGAGGATGCTCTTCATCTTGCAGGAACTTCATTAGTGTCTGTTTAAGACGTGTTGGATCCATGGTGGTTTGGCATCGCTCCTTGCTTGTTTGCAGGAGCGCCTGTTGACTCCAAAAACCCCAGGGTTTTCCTTGCTTCCTTCAGAGGCGAGGACCGAAAGCACTATTTAACCTAGAAGAGCCTAGAAGGCTCTTCCTTCCAATCATCTCCTCTTCTCCTGCAGGAAACGCACAAAGTTTATAGGCAGAAGCTGGAGGAACTCACCAGTTTGCAGACCGCCTGCAGCAGCTCCATACACCGGCAGAAGAAGACGCTAAGGGATCTGAAACACAGCCTGCAATGGTAATGGGAGGCCTGGAGGGTGGAGATAGGATGTCTCTCCTTCCAAAAGGGCTGAAACATTTGGATTTTTAGCATTTTAATATGCAGTCTGCATCACGGTGGTAGTTCTGCTCCGTGTTAATCTTGGGTCACCTCCATTTATCACAGCCAGGTAAAATGTTTGTAACCCCATGAGAGGTGGAGTCCTATAAATAAAGAAGATCTCCGAGGAAGCCTGTGTGGGTTTGCATCCTTGCAGTACGTGCCGTGCAGCTTTTGGTCCGCGTGTTTTGCTAGGTGAGCAAAGCTTTGCTCCGTAAGCTGCGCTGGAAGAGCAGCATCAGTCCTTGAACCTGAAGGTGTAACTCACTCCTTGGTGTATTTACAGGATTGAACTGTCTTTGGCTGCTTGGCTGATCCCCGGGAGCCACCGTCTAAATTCCTTGTGTGCAGTTCAGAAGGCACCACCTCCAGCACTACGCGTTGTTAACGCCGCTGTGCACTGCTCTGTGTTTTACATTAATTGGTAAAACCGCAGTTTGTCAGTAAATCATCAGCTGTGTGTTTTGTTGTATCCTGAAATATTTCATGCCTGAAGAGCTGCAGCCTCTGCAAGGGCAGTGGCTGAAACCACGCACAAAGTTCCCAAAGTGGAAGGAGTTCCTGCAGAAAAAGCACAATATTCCCTAAATGCTCTGCTAGGGAAGGAGTAAGGGATCCTATCGCTGAGCTGAGATTGAGACGCTGATTTACAAACCAGCTGGTTGAAATAACCTACAATGGCATAAACCAGGCAGAGAAATAAAATCATGGTAAGCCAAATGGTGCTGCAGAATTACAGGAGCAAAGTGCGCAATGGCATCAACTCACACAGTTAGCTTTTTAGCAGCGTGGATTTTATGACAACATTATTTTCCTTTGAAAAGGTGGTAAAAACATGACCAGGAGTATCTGGTTTCTGTGTTCTTGCAGGTGCAAGCCCAGAGCGAGTCCTGAAGAGTTCGCTCTCATTCAGGAGATCAGCACCCAGATCAAGGAGAGGCAAAATGCTTTCTTCGACATGGAAGCCTACTTGCCGAAGAAGAACGGGTAGGTGCTTTGCCAGGGAGGCGTGCGCGCGCTCCAGGAAGGCAGGTTTTTTAAGTGTTCGCAGCAGTGCTGTTCCCGAAGGATAATGTGCACGTAGAAGAAATAAATGTAAAACTGGATTAGTCATAAATCTCTTGCTGAGCTGCTGTGTCGGTTGTACACAGAATTCATTAGCTGGAAGTGTATGTAAATGTACTGCGTGTAGGCAGCGCAGGTTTTCTTGTTAAAATAAAAGTAATGCTGCATTGGCGAGAGATTGTGCAATTCGCTGTTTCACACTGATGTTTTCCTGTGCTAATTTTTTTTAAGACTAAATCAGCACAATATTTTTTTTTAAATAGTGTTTTCAACCGACTTTAAATTTATACTTTGCTTCGAGTGGGGTTGCTAGGACAGATTTCTTTCAGTTCTCAAGGGCTGTGTGATGCTGCAGCCCCTCTGAAATTTCTGCTACAAACTTTTCTTCCAATTTCTGCCCAATATTTTTGGGTTTGGATAGCACATGCTACATGTTTCTGCACTACGGTGTAAAGGTGAAATGTGACCAGGAAAATAAACCTTTTCTCTAACTTCTTGGGAATGCTGACCAATCTTTACATGTTTAAATCCTCTTCTGTAGGCTCTCTCTCCCGTTTGCCTCAATTAAAAACCTACAGCAAACGTGGCTTCGGCAGATACGCTGCTCTCTTCAGCTCCAATCTGGATTACCTTGCAGTCTTTAAGTAAAACAACTTACTTGGGTCTGCTCTTGGTTTTTTTGTCTTCCAGCTTGTACTTAAATCTTGTGCTGGGAAACGTGAATGTAACTCTCCTGAGTAACCAAGCAAAGTAAGTGAGCATTTCCACGCGTGTGAATTTGGGTTTCTCTGGGGCCAGCTGTGGGCATGGACTGAAGTCCAGAGATGGGAATGGCTTTCTTTTAGAGCTAATAAACACGAAACGTCGAGGGTGCGCAAGTCAGGTCATGACATGGGGCCAAGCTAACGCTTCGTGTAGCTCCGATGGATTCTGTGCATCACTTGCTTTTAAGCCCAGCCCAGCCTGTTGCCTTAATGGTAAGGGTTTGGGGTTTTTGCAATGAAAAAGTATTGTGATTTCTAGGGATATGGTACTCCAGAGAATTGAGATTATTTTGATTTTAAATCTTACCATGCCAACCCAGAAAGAGTCAGCAGCCCTTAGGGACTTAAGCCGTTGTCTTGCAGCATAATGGCTATGCAGCCTAGACGGACCCTGTGGGCAGAACGCTGCCTGTCGCCGCTATCCGCTGGTTTTCCAAAGGTTTCAAGCAAAACTCTGTTTCTGTGCTTGGCATATGGATTTGTATGTGGTTTGAAAAAAGTGAAGCCACGTTCTGGTGCAACACCCATTTACATTCGTAAAGGGCAGCTGTTCCCTTCCAGGTTCGCCTACAAGGACGAGTATGAGAAGTTCAAACTTTATCTGACAATAATCTTGTTACTCGGGGCCGTCGCCTGCAGGTTTTTTCTACACTACAGGTAAGCTGCATTTTTACTTTTAATCAAGTATTTTGAATGAAAACGTGCTAGGTTTGAACTAACTGTTCCTTTCTGTTAAGGACGGTGAGAAGGCTCTAGCAATGTTTAGGCTTTGGGTAGGTGGACAGCGGGACAGCTTTTACAGCTCTTCTTCGATACCTGTACTTTAGCTATTTGCTTTTCCTTGTTTTAACTTTTTTGGAGTCTCTTGTAACTAAGAGAAGCCCAGCATCGTGTTTCCTGATCTGTTGTTTTTCTGCCGTCATGCTGTGCTTGGGAACGAGCAGTTGGTTTTGCGCACGGGTTGTCCCAGGCAGGGAGCAGCACCATGCTGCAGCTCTGGGGTTGCAGAGGCAACGTGAGAGGATTTGCATGAAATGATCAGACCTGAAACACTACCTCTAGGTTGTGATAAAGTGTCTCAGCACCAACAAGTTTCCACTGTTCAGTTTTGTTTAGAAAACAGGAAGATGTTGGAGCCGGGCACTTCCCCTGAGGTCTCTGTGGGTCTGGGTGAATGCAAGATCATACCGGGGAATGATGCTGCTGTATGCAGAGGCTGCCCTGAATCCCTTGGCTTCGAGGGTTTGGAAATGGCAAAATAAAGTTGGTTGGTTTGGGGTTTTTTGTCCCCCCTGCCCCAGAGGATAATGTTCTCTTGCTCTTTTAGTTGATTGGATTTACATAGATCTCAAGGAATCTCCTCATTGAATTAGCCTGGAAATGCCTCTCTAAATTGGATCATCTGCTGCTTCCATGGTGCTTTCTCTCCTTCAGAAGGAATTAATGTCATTTCTGCATACCTGCTTATCGACTCAGTATCTGCAGTGCTGTATCGCGGGGCACTTCCCAGAGGACAGGACTCTGAGCCTGGCGGTGCTGCCAATGTGTGCAGTTCTGTGTGTGGGTTAGAGATGTTCAGGACTGGGGCTTTGTGTCCATGGCCTCACTTGGGCGGGCTTTCATTCGCCCAAGGGGAGGGAGGGAAAATAGGGATTTTTTTTTTTTAATTTGTCTTTATAATGAACAAGATTTTTTTTTTCTTTTACCATGTGTGTTTTCTATTTAACAGGGTGACAGATGAAGTGTTTAACTTCCTGTTAGTGTGGTATTACTGCACGCTGACGATACGGGAAAGCATTCTCATTAGCAATGGATCAAGGTACCGTGCCACCTGCAAAATCTATTTAAAGCATAAAATGTCCTCAAAAGGAAAACAAGCAACAAGAAGGGATTCAGCTTGGCACTGAAACCCAGCAAATCTGAGATGCTGATGCCTCTCTGCAGGGTCTTTTGTCTCTGTCCCCCTCTCTGGTCACTTCCAAGGGCAGATGTGGCCACCCGAGGTTTGGGGAGGGACAAGAAGATTCAGTTCCTAAAAGTCCATAAGATCTTTGTGCAAAGTATAGGATGTTCTTAGTAGCTGCAGGTTAGTTGTAGATGTGGTCTGGAGTATCATGTGTGTGTGGTTTTGGTGAAAGGACGAACCCGAGGGACTGGCTCTGTCCCCTGTGGTTACTGTGGCTGCCCCGTGGGTCACTGCCATGTCTCCTTAAGCGTTTGACTAAATGACAGTCATGTCGAGGGAAGGCTGGCGGTTCTGAGATAATTATACAGAGAACTGGAGACACGAGTAAAACCCTGGGAGAAGTTAACTGAAAGGTGATCCTTACTCCAAGCCCTTGTTTCTTTATGACACTTTTGGTATCCTAAGGCGGGGTGGTGAAGTCCTGCGGGTGAATCGATGCCGGAGCATCTCCCTTAGGTCTGGGTCGAGAAGTTGCTCTAGGTTGCACCTGGAGTCTGGTGTTAGAGCTTAGCAATAACCTGATAGTTGCATGTCCCTGGTTTTCATCATCCAGATAGGCTGACATGGGGAAACCGCAGCGATCGCCATGTCTCTTCCCATTCATGTCAGTTTGCTGCTGGGTGAGTGGCTGCTGCAGCATTTGCAGCTCCCTGTTGCGTTAGTTGGACTTGTGACTTGTCTGGCTTTCCCCCTTTCGAGCAGCCAGCATCACGTTAGCCCACCTTCACGCACTCAGTCCTGCTCCGAATGCTGCGTGGAGAACTTGTACGCTCCCCTGTAATGGTAGTTGTACGAGGGTGGACCAGCACTTGCGTTAGTGGCAGGAGGCAGCGTTGTCCTAATTAAATAGCAATATCTAATGCTCAGGAGGGAGCAGCTCAAGGCTCCTTGTTTCAGCCAGTCACTTCTCTGTCTGAAGCCAATTGCTTCCATGAGCTCCTCAAAAAGGGGATGGGACGGAGTGTTTCTGGGAGCCTTCTCAGCATTGCCAGTGGGATGCTTGTGGTTCCCACTCCCAGAGCAAGAGGGGTTTTGTGGCTGGAGGCAGGCAAATCGGGGTCCCCCTGCTTTGCCTGGGGGCAGAATCTTAAAAATGGGCTAACTTCTGGGAGCTGCTTGAGGGTGGTTCCCTGTGCTGGCCGCGGACAGCAGGGATGAAGCAGTCTCTTCTGCAAGTATGGCTGTCCCCAGGGCTACTGTGAGCAGGATGTCTTGTTTTGGGGTGTTTTCCAGAGGCAGGAGGATTGCTGTGCGGCCAGAGACAAAGCAGAAAAACCAAAGCACAGGCATGTGAAGTCACTTGCCTGAGGTCAACAGAGAAACCTCTGGCTGAGCCTGGGCTTGCTGCAGCCACGTCACGATCACTCAGTGCTGTCTTATGTTGGAGGTTTCCCACCTTTGGTTGGAGACACCCCACGTTAACCCATCGTGTAGGCTTAGTCTCCAAAACAGTGCCATCCCTGGGGCGGCTCTTCACTTCTTGACTCTGCCTTGCTACAGCCTTTGCTCACTGTACTATAATTTTCTGAGCTTTCTGTAGTGTTCATGTCTGAAAGAAGCAGCCACCTCATAGGAGGGACTTGGAAATGGCACTTATTTGCGTGGCACGGAAAGAAAAAGGGTGTGTGGGCTGAAACTTGTGCGTCATTAGTCACCACGGTACCTCATGCTGCGGGGACTGCTGCTTCTTGCTGTGCTGGAGTGCCCACGGGAGCATGTGAGTTGTGCCCCGGTCCTGAGCCTCCCTCCAGCAGTCATGGATTCGTGCCCCCAGCTAAGCTGTATTGTCAGGTCAGTGCTCTACAGCAACCCTTTTGCTGGAGCTGGGCCATCTATTTTGTTCCCTGTCCTCACTCCTCCCCCAAGTCAGGATCACTTTTTGTCTTTAAAGCCAGACTCATAATGCTAAAATCCATGTTTCTTGTCTAACTGCCATGTGTGTTCTGTTCAGGATCAAAGGCTGGTGGGTGTCTCATCACTACGTCTCCACATTCCTGTCTGGAGTAATGTTAACGTGGTGAGTCTGCTCTCATGTGCTCGAGGTGCTTCAGGCCTCTTTCACAGTGTTTGCATCATCTGAGCACTTAAACGCAGCGTGTCCACGAAGCTATGGCCACTCGGGCACACAGCAAAACCTCTGCAAGTCTCCTGATTTTTGTCCCTGTGTAACCCGGCAAACAAGCAGTGGTTTGCTTTAGAGGGAGGACACCACAAAATCAATCTGTTTGGTGCCTCCACTGAACCCAGATTACAAACCCAAGTACAAAGCCAAAAATGCAAGTTGTCCTCCATGGGTGGTGGTGTTGGTCAAACAAAGCAGCGATGCACCCTGCGTATGGGCTCTGTGCAGCCCATCTCATCTTTGGCATTGGCATGAACTGATTAGTTAATAATTAAAAATAGTTTTAAAACAACAAATGTTTCTGCTCCTGAATCTGTAAGGGGACGCAGTGGCTGGAGCAGGAGGTCCCCAGTCCTCTGTCTATGGATAAAGAGCACAACCACCCCCTGCTCCACCGCTTGGATTCTTGATGCAGATGCTGCTTGAACAGTTTTGGTCACTGTCTAGAGAAAACTGCGATAAGCAAATGAATAATAAGGGGCAGTTTATATGTGTTGGAGAGGGGAAACCTGATAAATGAGAGTGTTTCCTACGTGCCAGAGTTGTAACGTGTAGCTGTAGCCCCCTGTCTGGGCTTCCCATGGGGTGGAGTGGCTGGGTACCAGCTGCTTGCTTCGTTTGCTAATGGGATCCGGCTTGGCGGGGACGGGGAAGGGCACTGCATCGTATGCTTTTTATCAAACAAATAGACCTCCTTTGTATTTTGTTTTCAGGCCAGATGGACTCATGTATCAAATGTTTCGCAGTCAATTTTTAGCATTTTCAATATTTCAGAGTGAGTATTTCTTACCTTGCTAATTCATGGGATAAAATAGCTTTGTATCTTACATGCTTAGAAGATGACACTTCTTCTTGGTAAATACTGGAGTATTAAACTGTAGGAGTATAAAGATAGCATACAAATATGCAATGTACAAATATAAATGATAATTTAATGCTATTGGATTAAACATTATTAAAATAGTTTGATATGTTTGTCATACTTCTGAATAGCCGACGCAATGATGTTTTTTTCTCTCCTTCTCCAGGTTGCGTTCAGTTCCTACAGTATTATTATCAAAGGGGCTGCCTTTATAGACTCCGTGCTTTGGGGGAGAGAAACCACTTGGACCTTACAGTAGGTGAGGTTTTCTGCAATGCTTTGTTTGCAAAGTTTTTGCGCAGCTTTTAGACGCAGTGGTGGGGAGCGGGCTGCGTGGCCTGCCGAGAGCAAGCTTTGCAACGCTGCCACCCCCCTGCCCTGCTGCCCGTGGCCTAAGGCGGGACGGGGAGCAAGGATTTTATCCCCTTCCTCAGGCCCTGTGGGTCGGGAGCAGAGGGCTCTGATCTCCCTCATCTTCTGAGAGGGTTAAGGTGGAGGTTTTGGTCATCGCCACCTTCATCCTCCTCCCATTATCACACCTTCAAGTTTACATTTTAAATTGGTTATTGCGGAGCAGGATGGGAATAGCCCTCACAGGGTGGTCTGGGCAGGGAGGGCTGCAGCGCCGGTCCTGGTTTTTCTGTGCTCACTCTCTGCCTCTTCTGTTAACCTTTTCCAGAAGGATTTCAGTCCTGGATGTGGCGGGGACTGACCTTTCTCCTTCCCTTCTTGTTCTTTGGGCATGTAAGTCGGACAATGCCGTTCCTCCCTCTGTGGTGCAGGGCCTGGGAGGGTCTGCAGCTGCGGCTGCAGCACCATAAAAAGATGCTTTGGCTTACAACACCTGCAGCAAATGTTTCTAAGGCTTTTGGAGGTTTTTTTGCTAGTAATGAAATTGCTTTTTGGTTTTTTTCTCCTTTGTAGTTCTGGCAGCTATATAATGCAGTCACGCTTTTCAGATTGTCGAGGCATAAGGAGTGCAAAGAATGGCAGGTGGGTGTTGGTTCTGCTCAGAAAAAGCACGGAGCAGGGGGAGAGGGGGTGTTTAACCACATCCTTAAAGATATTTGGGCATCTGACCCCATTTAAATTATCTCGGATGATGTGGCACAGAGCCTATAACAAGAAAACTCAAAATAAATAAATGAGTTACTGTAGGGAAACTTGCGCCCACGGGTGACCGCACAAACTGAAAGGCAGAGCGCGTAGGGGGAAGAAAATACGTGTGGGTAAGTATGTCTCCATATTGTTCGTGTATCTGGGCATTTAACAGCAATGGCTGCTGAGTTGCTGGTGGTTCTTTACGGCTGATCCATGCGTTACAAATACAAAAATATGATGACAAAAATGCGGTGGCAGTGAATCACTTTAAAAACGTATTATCCGCTTTATTGCCCCACTTTTAGGGATCTTTCCACTTGTTTTCCCAGTTGCTGTCACCCATCAAACACGTCTGTCCATTTTCCAGCTATACAATTGTTCCTGTAGATCCAGATTAGACCACATCACGCGTGCAGTGGTGCAGATAATCTGATGGTCTTTATTTTGGTCAGATCTTGCTGCAGCTGGCGCGCTCGCTTTGTTCACTGGCGTAACAGGAGGAACACAGCTTCCCGCAGAAACGTGTCACTCTGCCACTGGTGTTCAGAGAAAGTGCTTGTAGCATAACGTTAATCCGTTAGATTGGATTTAATAATTTGATTTTACTGTCTGATAGAGTCCCTCTATGTTGAGTATAATCCATGTTGTAATATTAAAAAGTAATAAATGCTACTTAAATTATGATAAAAATACGCTTCCCATTAAGCCACACAGATGGATGTGTGGATCTGTATGTGGCTGTGATGATCTCTCCTCATGTGCTAGCAGATCCCTGGACTGGCCAACCAAGCCTCATCAGAGCTTGCTTAAATGTGGCCCAAGCAATACCCTCAGCTTTCGCCTTTTTTTTTTTTTTTCCTCCTCCTTCTTCCCTCTCAGGTTTTTGTGTTGGCTTTCACGTTTCTGCTGCTCTTCCTCGGGAACTTCCTCACTACTCTCAAAGTGGTGCACACTAAACTCCAGAAAAACAAAGACAAAATGAAGAAGCTGTGAACCCTCACCCCTTCCCGGCGTGCCGGCTGCTGTCCTGCCCGCGGCAGGAGCTGGCTTTGGGATGGATCCTGCTGTAAACCCCAGCTATGCCGTGGACGGGCTTGGAAGGACTTGTCCGTCCTTGTGCTTGGTGAAGGATGCGGACTCTGCCAGCACAGACTTAGTATTACGCGAGCATGGCTCTCCAGTCAGCAGTCCTGCTATTTATGTATATTTAATACAGTGTGTTTGCTTTTCTTTTTTCTGTATATAGAGCAGCATGCACCTGCCCGGCAAAGTGCCAGCATTGGGAGAATGAGAGATCTACTGTAATTCCAGTTGTGGAATGATATTTAACACTTTCCAGTTTTATTATTTAAATTCTGGGTATTGGATTTGCAAAGGTTTATGAACACTCCAGGCTGATCGGTAATACAGACCGAATGCTGTTTTTTAAAGGCATTTGTTGAAGGCGTATTTTCAGTGGCAATACTAACCTGTGTGTACTGTGAAAAAAAGAAATGCCCGTCTTTGTACCATACTGCTGCTATATACACTTTAAAAAAGCTATTTAAAGAAGAGAAACCCTCTTTTGTAAACAGAAACAAGCAAGTAAAACCAGTTGTTAAATGGCAGGGAAGTCTGCTAGCCCTCTTCCACGGAGACCAGGTCATCTGTCCAGGCCTGGGAAAGACTTAAAATAAACTGTTCAATATGCAGCTGCTTCAGCCCCTTTTTAATAACAAATACACTGCCCTTCGGGTCATTTTTTTTGAGACAGTTTTTCCTTGAAATGGCCTTGATCAGTGGCAATAAGTGCAGTTACGCTTCAGTTTCTGTTTTCAGTATTTTTTGCTCCCAGTGCTATTCTGGAATGGCAAGGACAGGCCCAGCAGAAATATTAAATACTTTAGATGCTGCGTTTGCACTGATTGTTAAGAGAACGTAAACACTCATTCAGGAGGATGGCAGAGGACAAATACTGGCTGCCGTCCTGCTTAACTCCTTGTGCTGCTTCAACTTAAACTTACTCAAATAAGCTTGTTTTGGGTGCTGTAACCTGTACCTCCGAAGGCCAGCTGCAGTATTGGGAGCCGCTTTGGGCAGCATCTTTCCCAACGGTGAAGGCTTCCTTTGAGCTAGCACAAAGCCCAAATTGGGAGACCAGATTGGTGCTTTGGCAGAGCGTGATCTGAAAATGATGCCTGTCTCCTGGTAAGCATGCTCATGAAGAAATATATATGCACTCCAGACTCGAAATAGTTTCATCGGTTCTGTTGCTGCGAGGCTAGCAAAATGACCTTTACAGTGTCGCCGTCCTGTGGGCATGAACAATAAATTGCAATTTGCGTACTTTGAACAACTTTCACACCAGCTGGGCTGTATGTGAACTTCTGACTTCTGCACGCCCTGTGGGGTTGGGTTTTTTTATCCTTTGAACTCGCCATTTATGAAACATAAATTGTTTTATTTTGAGAGCGGTGTGGGAACCTGCTGGATCCGAGCAGCAGACCTGGCTCTCCAGGAGTGGGGAGCTCTGCCTGTGGTGAGTAACTTTAGAAACCCAGATTAAAAAAGCAAGACAGGTTCCCACCGTGGAGCTGAGGGTAAACGCGGTAACTTGCTGCACGCTGATGTTTCAGTTTCATACCGGGTAAGGTGATGCGTCGTTGTGTGTCTTTTACTGACCAGTCTTCTCAGGGAGAAAGGGCTGCACAAGTCAAGATTCTTCTATAGTCAAGAGATGTGTACAAACTTGTAATTATTTTTTTTTAATTTTCCATTTTAAGCTTGTAGAGATTCATAAACCTTAACTAAATCAAAACAATTTAGGGGAAGAAAGAAAAAAAGGTAAGATTTCAAGGATCAAGATCTCTTTATGCCGCATGTAAAATAACAATGCGGGCTCGCTCCAAACCAGTTTTTCACCAGCTGGTCATGTAACCAGCAGAGGATAAAGTTGCGTGAAATCTGTGATGTACAGTTACCAGGCTCCATGTGCAATCTTTGTCTAACAGACTCCTGGCATGCACCACCTAAACCTTTTGGCAAAAGGTTGTGTCTTGTTACCGTTACACGAGTCCTACGTATTCTCCCTTAGGATGGGCTATGGTTTGCCTTATACAGAAAGCTTTCAGCAACACCTGTATTGCAAAAACCTCCTTCCCGCTCATGTGTTTGGTTTATCCAATGGCTACGAACTAGTGATTGCTCCTGAAATCTGAGATCTCCCTGCACGGAATGTGCAAAAGAGCTATGAGATTTGGGGCCTGTGTGCTAGGTTGTGCAGGAGGAGCATCCCTCATCCTTGAACAGACACCTTCATCACAAAAGGGAAAAATTTAATTTATAGCAGTAGAGATGACTTCATCAGTTAATGAACATGAGTGAAGTATTTCCCCTAGCACACACCAATATTTGCATCTGTCATGTATTAAATATGCCACGTAAGTTTATTGTAAAACTGACTTTACATTACACATAGTAGCTGCTTGGAATACTTCTAACTTCGAGTGCTGTAAGTATTTTCCATGATACTCCATTCCAGAATGGAAGCAACCGATGTATTTCCATTCATAAATACCACTTTCTATTACAGTGGCAGGCCTTGTAAGGACACATCTAAGGTGCAGCTCTGCAAAGCTGGCCCAGTGGTACAGGGGGAGTAGTGGCTGCTCCATCTGCGCACTCTGGGGCAGCTTGAGGTTAACTCATTCCACTGCCACCGAGTAAAGTAATTTAAAAATCTTAAGACAGAACTTCATTTCTGTCTCTTAAAAGGTGCCCGATAAGCTGCTCTAGCATCGCTTTTTGTAACAGATGTGGCTTTTCAACTTTTCTGCTTGAAAAATATGGTAAATTGTAGCTATAACATGTCACAATTATTTTGTAGAGGAAAAAACACCACTAAGTCCTATAGTAGCAGTCACTGTTCATTGCAATTTAAATAGCGAGTCCAAGACCTGCCTGGTGATCATTTGCAGTTAGGAGCAAAAGCCAGATGGACAAAGTGCAGCATGAGTTAACCTTGATAAAGAGCTTTGAAAACTTTGTGAGACGGGCACAACAAAAGTGCAAAAATACTAAAAATAATTAAAATTTGAAGATAAAAATTGTTCAAGGAATACAAACATGTAATGAAAAAAAAAATGCTCTTTAAAGTTATACTGTCTTTAAAATCCGAATCACTTGGCTCTTGTGCACTCAATGCTCTCTTGCAGTCCAGATCATAACACTGAGCACACTGTCTGTTTCTTTTGACGCTTGGCTTTTTTCATGGCATTCAGTGCAATGGTTGTTGCTTCTTTAAAAACGTTTTCTATGTTTTCACGACATTTTGCTGAGCACTCCAGGTAAATTTCTGCATTAATCTGCTGACAAGCTGCTTCACCCTGGAAAGAATGAAAGATAAGAAACGATGTAAACCCGGTGTATGAGAGAAGGAAGGTGAGATGGGAAAGAAAGGGAATTATGTTGTACGTCTTTGTGTCACGAGGTCAGGAAGAAAGAAGCTGCCTCTGAGTATAGTGCTAGAGTGTAAGTGGCATTGGTAATAAAGTGAGGCACTTCAACTAGGGGTTTTTTTTTCCCCATTGATGATCTAGAACCTGGCCTCACAGTTCAGTGCAGCAGAGACTCTTAAGATGCAAACTGCCGATAGTGTAAAAAGTATTATCGGTATTTAATTTGTTTAAAAGAAATGCTGAGGTAAATATGTATGTGAGGATAAGAAGTCTACGCAGTGGTATTTTTTCAGGCCTGACCTTAACTATTATGTGATGTCACCTTTAGTACTGAACGTCACATGCAAGAGCAGAATCTGGACTGGTATCTTGCTGGTGCACATGCAGGAACCCCGACTTTTGCTTTGGAGCATCACAAGGGCTCAGCTGAAATCTCTGTATACACAAATGGGTGCCTGTGCTTCTCAACCTCACCCCATGCACGCAATGGGAACAGACTAGAATCTAAAACATTTGCATGCAATCATGGTTGCGTGAAATCACTACGGACAAAACACAGTGATTTCTTACTTTGCTCGTGATCCTTTTATTGTCATTGCAGAGTCAGCCCCCAGTTTTGTATGCTTGTGAGCCTTCGAGTATGAATTCCACATCTGCAGCCCACAGCTCTCAAACTCTGCATTTATTCATTATAAGCCCTGGGAGTGAGGTTGCTTGAGCACTCGGGTTTCTATAGGGGGATTTTTCTTCAGCGTATTTAAGTGAAGTTTGTCTCCTTCCAGTTGTTTGCAAGCTGCAGTGCTGGCAGATACTGTTCAGCTCCTCTGTGCCTGGCATTGGAAGCATCACGTTGCATGACTCAAGATGCCATCAGCTGTAAAAGACTGAGGTAGTGTATATTTAAGGGGAGAAAAACCAAGTGGGAGGGCTCACGTAGGAGACAAAAGCTTGTACATCATGTGGGCCTTGGAATTTAACTGCGTGATGCCTCAGCAGGCTTGCCAAAAGTGTTCCTTGCCCTGAATCTCACATGTGAGGGTGATGAAGGGAGTTATTAATGCAAACAAGGGACAATCTGCAACTGTTCACAAAGCAACGGGATGGGCATCTCTTGTGCAAGGAAGACAAGCTAAAAGTCCCAGTGTGGTTTAGTGGTGATGCAGTTTCTTCTCATGCTGTTTGGAAAAAGTGATTCATTCGAGGTCTTAGTACACTTAACCTTGTTCCCTGGACTTGTGTCTCAGATGGTTCGAAAGCTGCTGTTTTGCTCTGAGATGAGAGGAGAAGGATGGCTTTGTAGTTAAAAAAAAAAAAAGTGGGAAACCAGAGCAGAAAGGTCTTGTGTGACATGAGACAAGTTGTTCCACCACTGACTGTTTCTCCTGTACCCAGGACAGCTATGTTGATGTGGTAACACTAGTTGTAAGTCTCACTGCTTTGTAATACTTAAATTGAAAACATTTGATATGGTGTAGTTTGTTTTTTTTTTTTAAATTACTTTAGAGACTTCAAAGAAAAGTCTTTAACATAAGAGAAGCCTTGCAGATGTTTTTGCTATCATCCTTGAAAGGATTTATTTTTAAATAGGGTTTGCAAAACACGTTTTTTCCAGAATGGCCAGTATTTTTAATCCTGTAACGGGTATCCTAGCATCTTCATCAATCCTGATCAAAGCACCAGTGATGGGAGCAATGTGTGCTAATAAAAATTATGAAGGGAGTCCAACAAACTTGTCAAGGCTTACAAATTTGTAACAGTAATAACCCAGCTGTGAAAGGAAACAAGAACGAGATGTAATGAGCCTAGAAGTCGTAGCTAGTAGTTTCCTTTCAGACACCCCAAGATACGCAAAACGCTCTTCAAATTTCTCTTTACTTCGATGCTAAAAATGGGTGGTGATTTGGCCGCTTCCAAAAAGGACTTGCAGAAACCCCTGTTAGTGCTGACTGTCAGTAATTTTTTTATCTGGACACTGTGATCACCTAATTTTGGAGCAGCTGTGATTGCACTTGTGAGCAACGATGCCATTGAAGTAAGCGTGCTTTATCTCTTGCAAAGAGGACACCGCTTCAAATGCGCTTGTATTTACCTGGTTGTAAGTAATGGGCTCCTGCTTAGAAGCCCTGAGCTTACGCAACTGTTCTTTGTCTTTCCGAAGGTCTGTCTTGCAGCCGATCAGTACGAGCGGGACACCTCGGCAGAAGTGGTTCACTTCAGGATACCACTGATGGTAGAAAAACAAAACTTTCACATCTGGCTTTTTTTTTTCCTTTCCTGAAATTGAAACAATCAAGCCAAGGAACAGAACCAGCACTCAATATATGCTGCAGTTTCAGTATTTTCAAAGGAATTAATGCAGTGGTAGGGGCCCAACATGCACTATTTGCATTACAGGAACATTTAGGTCCTACCCAAAGTCAGTTCTTTACAACACCTGCCACTATGCCAAAGTGCTTACTTAACATCTGTTTACAAATTCAGAAGAGTTCCTCTAAAGTCATATTTAAGAGCAGAATTTGGACTAAGTCCTGCGTTGTTTTGGTGGTGCTATATGCTAACTTCTGTTCTGGAGCATTACAGGAATCCTAGTGCAGACAGGTGGTTGCTTACATGTCTCTCCCCTGTGATTAAATATGCATGTGATGGAAGTAGACTTGAATCTTAAATGCACGTGTGCAATCTTGGTTGTGTGACACCACTACAGACAGAGCAGCAATTTCACTTCTGGTTTGTGATCTTTCGAGTGTTCTGTAGAGTTAACCCCAGTTCTGAGAGTTCACGAGCCACGAAGAGGTGATCTCCAGGTCTAAGGTCTGCGACTTGCAGCTCAGTGCGCGAGTGATCTATGCATCTACACACCCAGCGTACAGGACGCTAAAAGCATCGGCTTTTTTAATCTGACATCCTGTCATATATCAGGCATATGTAATTAAATTAAAAGGTTGAAGCAATTACGAAAGCCTCTTACCTTAGCTGCTACATTATCGTAGCTAGTGGGGTTCATGACATCGTAACAAATTAATACAACGTTTGTGTTCTGGTAAGAAAGTGGTCGTAGCCGATCGTAGTCCTCCTGCCCTGAAACACAGAGAATGTTTTGGATAAAAGAAATGTGTGTCTTTAACAAGCAGTATGATGGGAATATGTAAAGATATATACTTGAGATCAAGAGCAACGGTACTGTAATTGCATATACTGAAAGTTTTCCGTACTTTTAAAGTTCCTTTCCTTAGATATGAGATTCCTCTTTACTGTCAAATCCAATGCTTTAGACTATAAAACATGTCCTTGGCAAGTTTTACTAAAAAGCCTGCTTTGTCCAACTGCTACGTACTTAGAAGCGGTTCTAATCGCCGATTGCCAAGTGGCTGCTCTCAAGCAAAATCAACGAGAGGAATTTGACGGTTATCGATTAAAACATTTGCAATTTGGCAGTGGTTCCACTCTCTGAGATACATTTGCACGTGCGATGCTGTGAGGACAAGAAACACCGTACTTGCTAGATGGGAATGCTGCAGTAAAAATCTTAGTGGCAAACTTGCTTTTCCCAGCCCAGTGAGCTGAGAGGAAGCAAGCGATTAGCACACTGTGCCTTCAGCACTGCTGCTCACTGTAGCAGCACGCGAGTGATTTTACAAGACATGTTGCAACATGAGCCAGGCTTAAGTGGTCTCTGAAGCAGGACTACACAGCAGATCTTAGGGATGCTGCTGAATTCTGGAAAAGCAGGGGATTTGTCGTACTTCTGATTAAGGATAGTCTAGCACGTGATCTGGCAAGAGAAAGTTAATTTGCTTCAGACCTGTACTCTTCCCCTTGCTGTACATATGACTTGGCAGTAATCACCATGCTGGGGTCTGAAGGTGTCTTGCTCTGAGAGATTAAGTTCGAGAAAGTGGTAATTACCAGATATAGTTGGCAGCTCAGGAAAAAAACCTCAATCTTTCTCATTTGAGATTTTTTCAGAGACTTAATAAGGAAGAAACTGTGATTTAAGCAGACTGTAGAAGATCTATTTGCCATCTGAATGCTGCTCCTGGAAGCAGGTATGTCTGTGATGCACCGAATTTCCAAAACAAGAACTGGGAATGCCATTCCTTCCCACAACCACCACCATGTACACACAGTCCAGAAACTGCCCTATAGGGAAGTTACGCACCTCAAATCTTTGTATCGATATTTCAAACAGAGGGATGCTGAAAACTTCAGCATGCCCCAACTTTACACCAATTATTCCTGCCCTGGCTCAGTCCCAAGTCACATACTCATCACTGTAGCCAACATGCTCGTCTCCAGCTGCAATTTGAAGAACTGCAGATACCAAAGGGTCAATAATTCTCCAATGATTTGCCCCCTGCCTTAATTTAAATGATGGATTGAGATACAGGTTACTACTGGATAAGCCCATTATTGAGTTTGCCAGAGATGTTTGTAAAACGGGAATCTTAGGTTTGGACCACTCTCTGGTTTTGAGCTCCTGTAAGAGCGGCATGTTCTATGGGTGAGGTGCAGAACAAAGATGGGTTGATCCTTCAATGTTTAATCCAGAAAGAATAGACAATTGACAAAATTATGCATGTTGTATAAACATTCAGAGCAAAGACTGTACTCATTAGCCCTTATTCTCCCAAATCCACCTACTTTCTACTAAATCCACTACTACCACTACCGATTTACCATTTTGTTACTGGGATAATCCTCTAAATGCATTAAACACATCAGGTGCCAAACTTTTTTTTTCCCTCTCCTAACTTCCTCTAGTGTTACGTGCTGTGGAAGATTCTCACTGTTCAAGTTCATGCCTCTGAGCCTCTACCAAAATTACTTGGAGGACCTTTAGATTTTACAAGCTATTGCTGGCAATTTGTGAGGCAGTCAGGACTGTCCCCTTGGAAGAAACATGTTAGTTGGCTTGGAATCGGAACGCACAGCTAAAACCGTACTCTCCTGGGTGGGATAACATAAGAGGCATCTTCTGTGATGTGGCACAAATATGCTGAATTGCAAGTCAAAAACTGCCTCAGTTAACTGCACCTTCATCTTCAAAACTAGCTGTGCAGTTGTTTTTATAAGCAAACTGAGAAAATAAACACATGAGAAAATGCCGCTGCGTAAAATGCGGCTCCGTGTGTATTTGGGACTTCAAACAGAGCACGGAGTAAGGTATAGCGCAGAGACCACAGGGGGAAGGTTAGATGGTAATTGCTTAACTTGTATTATGGTTCTATGATTGCAGCACTCACTTAGGGGAGGAAGTTGTTCTTTAAGAGCTCAGATACAGTTTTTCAGCTGTTAAGGATGTAAAAGGACCCAGATCAAGCTGTAGGTGCCTAAACATCCACATCCCTCTCACTGAAAACGATCCCTTTCACCCCATGTCGTTAAGTGCTGCTGATAAAATGCAAGAAAGGGTCTGGGAGACTTTTTCCTCTGTAAAGCTGCTCAGTCTGTGGTCAGGGCTAATTTGGCACAGATTGAGGCCTTCTACTAAAGACTTCTAAAATGGAAGTATGGGGCTGAACCTAAGCAGTAAATGAATGCACATGCAATGCCCCCGAGCGTGCTTCCTCAAGCACAGGTAGCTGTTTTCTTTCCCCAATTAACAAAGAGCGTGCTGTGGAGGAATCGGTCTAACATATGCCTACATGTAAGCATATCTGTGACTCTCCTCTGCCCTCCTCAATTCATTGTAACATCAGAGACCCTGTTTGGTTTTTTAAAGAAAAAACTCCGTCCAGCTGAATTCACCTAAAATTTACTAATTCTTTGCAAATTTGCATTCCTGCACGCCTCTGTGCCATGCTGCATAACCTACATCTCTGCAGTCAGGCCCTACAGCAGGGTGGGACCTCAAGGTGATGGCTGAGGGAGAACAGGGCAAGAAATAAAACCACAGGTCTCGGTCTCGAGTGCATGTTCACCTCTGTCTGCTCTTCCTCACCCCTTTGCCAGTTCACCACTGAAGAAGTGCCAGCCTGTGTGTTGCTCAGTCTGTAAAGGAGCTCAGCACCCATTGCCATTGACAGGAGAGGGTAAATGGTGGAGTCAAGACTTGCCAGCCTAGGATTGCACCGTTACATGCTGCCCTAACATAAAGCAGCGCTGTCCATCGCCACCAACTGCCAGTGGGTGAGGAAGAATGTAATATCCTGCCGCCAAGTCCAGACCAGCCAACCACTTCCTACGTACGTCCACGCCTTATCTGTAATACTCCCGGTTTGGGATCGACATGGAACCGCATGATGGGCAGCTCTCACAGACACAGAGAAACGCACCCAATTTTCTTTTGATTTGTTATTCTGCAGACTCCGTGGAAATACTGTGGTCATTAGCTTGGCAGCTATGTTTTTTCACTACTTAATTTAGAAAAAAATTGGGAGACAGACTTTCTTCTTGGCAGGAATAAAGCCATTAGAAGAGGACAGTCGGGGTGGGGGGACACACTGCAATTGAAAAGTTGGGGGGGGTTTGCCTTCCTCAGGCATGCCCTCCCTTTCAAAGTTATGAAAAATACTCTTGCGTATACTGGCTTTTAAAATTTCTCTTAAGGCCTCAGACGGCCATGCATCTGTCAGTACAGAGCTGAAAAAACCCGCTGGAGGCTTTGCATGTGCTTCCTGCCAGTCAGAGCGAGCACCCACAATGACGAGGCATTACTTCCTCTGCAGCACAGCCCTTTTCTTTGGTCTGAGAAAGTCCTGCACTGAAGAGCATCAGAAATTGAACCCTGTGTCTGAACTGCAGCTAAAGGAGCAACACCGCTCCCTTAGTATGCAAAAAATTGCAGAGTTCGTTTACCTCTCAATGCCTTTGCCTCTATCGAGCACAGCAAGAACTGGGAAACTTTTAATTGAACAAGCAGCTGCAAAGCCGGTTTGCAGATGAGACAAGTGATACTACAAAGCCTTTACACATTGCGTATGTATGCCACCAACTTCCTGCGACAGCAAGAGGTGTCTCTGATGAGGAAGACAGGAGTAGCACAGTTCAAAAGTCTCACAAAAAAACGTTACTCTAGCGTATTTTAAGACTAACTCATTAACTTCATTTGTTACCAAAATTCTTGTAGAGAAAAAAATACCTTTTGCAGCTTGAAATGTTGGATTCTTAGGCACTTCGGTTGTGTCCTTTCCCTTCAGTAAGCAGAACAAGCTCAAAGTCACAAGCTGCACAGGACTTGACAATAAAAAGAATCCTTCTGACTTTAAACCGCCCACAGAGCCGAACCTGTCCGTTACTTTCACATGATGCTGAAGTACATGCAGCTCTACTTAGTGTTGCTCTTGGCAAGATCCTCAAAATATCAAAGTCCTCTCTGCAGTGGATAGATCGTGAAGATCCAGTGACGCTTTTTAGAACAGCTTTGCCTTCTCCTCCCTTACAATGCTACGTGGCACTTAGCTGAACTCACCTCAGAAATGGTTTTACATTCTTTTGATCCCATTTACATTATTTTATGATAATCTGAATGATTTGGGAACCTTTCAGACTGAGAAGCAAAACACAAGTGTAAAGCTGTCTCAGGATTTTAGAGAAGAGCAAGACCAACTCAAGCAGTTCTCTAAGTCAGAAGACGATTTATAAAATATGGCCCATACGCTGCACTGTTAAACCACTGCACTTGCAGTACTAAGTTGTACATTTAGACTCCTCTTTAAGCTGCAATTGCTGCTGTACACCCACCCCAGCGCATCACCACCCAGCTGAGAGAGGAATTTAATGAGCTGCTGCTGCATGATACCATAGAAGCAAGTCAACAGAGTGAAACACTGATTCCAGAACTGCATCTCCCATGTCGCATCCACACAGCAGAGGGACAGCAGCTGTCTTGTCACCTGAACTGGACACTGCGCTTGCTCTTCTCTTACTGCACTATTTGAACTTAAGAGGACAGGACACGATTCTTGGTCCTAGTCTAACCCTTAAGGAACTCAACATCAGCTTTGTACAATTAATAACAGGATGGGATTAAAATGTGTGGTGAAGTGAGTTCTTCCTCTAGCGTAACTTCCAGCTTCACAGAGGATGAAAAGCTGCTTGAATTGCAGAGTATGAGACAGATCTGTAACCTAAAACTACGTAAGCAGCTTTGAAACAGAAACAAAACTCAAGTCTTCCCCCCTCCCAAGCAAATGCCTTAACCAAGGTGGTAATGTCCCCCCTTTCTTTGCACCTGATAATATTGATGCATCTCATGCAAAGCAAAGGAAATTTAACAGGAAAGGAGGAGAGAAGTGTCAGCAGCCTCTACCAACTTCTAGCCTGGTGGGCGTGACACTGTTCGGGGAGGTGAAACATGTTGGGTTTCAAGGTTTCCAGATGAGAGACGGAAAGAAATTGCTCTATCGTGGCAAAGAGCTCTGCCAATTAGACAACAATGCCATCTCCACTTCCCAAAGTGTCTCATGAGACACAAAATACGCCCCGCTCTGTTCTTTAATGGGGCGGTGCTTTCATACAAGACAGTATTTATAGATGTGAACGAAATGTGGAAGAGTAGACACTTTCTGCTAATGTTACACGCCTGAACAAGGAAACAGGGTAAGACAAGCCACCAGCACCGGGTTCAGCGAGCATTCTCCGGGCTGCTGGTGGCTGTAGGTCTTGCACAGAGCTGAACTCCCTGCATGACGCAAGGAGCTGAGCACTTAACGTCAGGCTTGCAAGAGTTTAGTGCTGCAATACTGAGCTTGCCCTACCGACTGCTGGTTTTGGATCCAGCCCATGTTCCTTAAAGCCTGGAAGAGGCAAAGGCAAATGTTGGAAGCCGCAGCCTCATTTTAAATGAGGGCCAGCCAAGTATCAACTGTGTGACAGGGAAAAATTCCACACTGACAGCAAACAAACATAAAAAGTCGGTAAGTTCACTGTGGCGAGTTCTTTGTGCCAACACACTATACTAAGGAAAACCCCCTTTCACACTAGATTTCAGCCCTTCTCTTTTCCTTTAAGACTTAAACACAAAAGCCTTGCCATTCAGTAGAAGCCACATTATCCAAATCACTGAATTCAAGAACAGTAACATTGACACAAGAAGATATATTGGCAACTTGGGTGCTCAAGATCTTACTATACTGCAGTAAAGATTAGCAATAAAATTCACTCTTAGATCAAAAAGCATTAAAATTATCCGTTCAGGCATGCAAGATGGTAAATGCGTTCTACTACTATCAAAAATTAGTATGGACGGCATTCGGTTCTTACTTGTCTTGGTGCAAATTTGGAACAACTGCACAGGCTTGAACTGAAAACAGATGATTTACACTGAGCTGAAACGGAGCACGTGTCAATTTTAGGGTTCATTTAGGAACGCAGCTGGATAACAGAGTCTAGGATCTTTGAATGAACTTGAACACAAATCATTTCACGAGTTCCTGAAATGAACCCAAGCATTTTCAAGTAACTTACTGCTACGGCCTTTTTATTTTGAACACAAACCAGCCTTTTTCTCCTTCACTATTCAATCACACATGGCAGGAGATTAAAATATTTTCCTGGTTGATTGTATTATGCTTTGCATCTGGGAACTGGCTTTTAATACCTTCAGATATGTTTGCTATTTGATGTGATTTTCTCAATAAACTGGGTCATTAAGATAATGAATGAGTCCACGGCTAGAATTGCCATTAGATGAGCGACCCTTTCATTTCTGGAAGGCACATTTATGCATGCCACTGGTAGGGCTGTTGTTTTGTTTGTGCTTTAGCGACCTTAACTGCGGTATTACACTCAAAGCATGCTAGTAGAAAAGCAATTTTCAACTACGTCCAGCTTTACAGTCTTCAAGTGTCAGATTGGTTTAAGTTGATACAGCAGAAGCTGCTGGAGCAGACATACAGGTGCGTTCGCAGAAGCAGCATTTTACACCAGTAAAAGCAGTTTCTGCTTATTTATCTGAGATTACGAAAACCCGGGGGCTGGGTTTGGGCTCAGGCCCAGGCCGGTGCCCCAGCGCGGTCCCGTCGCAGCGGCCGCACAGAAACTGCCCGACAGTGCTGGGATTGGGAAAAACGGGAAGTGTGACGTGAAAACCCCCTTACCTGCAGTATCGTACAAATTCAGGGTGACCTCCTTTTTGCCCACGGCAACGCTGGTGGTGTACTTCTCGAAGACGGACGGCGCGTATTGCTGCAAAGGGAGGAGAAGCAGCTCTAGCGAGGGACGAGCAGCCCACCGCCGTGCCGGGCGGTCCCCAGCCCCTTCGCGCCCCCGACAGGCCCGGGCCCGGCGGCGGGACAGCCCGCTCACCTCGGGGAAGGCTCCCCTGGCGTAAACCATCAGCAGCGACGTCTTCCCGCAGCCGCCGTCCCCCACGATCACGACCTTCACCTCCTTCTTACCCGAC
>VZSC01018790.1:62674-82950 GCA_013398225.1 Steatornis caripensis
CCGGAGCGCCCGTGGCATCGGCTCCTCACGGGTCACCCGCGGGGCTCCGGCGCTGAGAAGGCCTCAGCCCCGGGGGGCACCGCAGCAGCCCTGTGAGCCCCCTGTGAGGCCTTCTGCCCCCCAAAACGCACAGGGGCTGCTCGCCCCCGTCCTCCCGGTGAGCCTCCAAGGCCTCCATCCACCTGAGGCCGTCGGGCCCTGTCGCCTTGCACGTCCCATCCACCCGCCATCTTACCCACACGTGGGTGCTCATCCCTGTCCAGCAACTGTGGCACCTGCGTCCTCCCCTTCCGCCCCCAGTCCTCGTTTGTTCCTTCAGGGAGCCCCTTTGGACCTCGAGCGCCATGTTGGTTTACCCCAAGTCACCAGCACCTGAGAGGAGTCTTCCAGTTCCACCTCAACGACTGCAGTGGCGGGTCGCAGTCCCGATGGCTGACGGAGAGCATGCAGGGGTTGCAGTGCCAGCCATGGAGGTGGGGGAGACAGAGACCCCCTGAGGTACCCCCCGAAACACGTCTTGTTGCCAGCAGTGGTAGTGGCGGTGACTTGCTGCTTGTTTTCTATGTATTTACATCTCCAGTAGGAACCCACAGCTCTGCTCATTGTTATTCACCCAGTGCCGCCCATCCAAGGTGAGTTGCAATGAAAATAAACCGGAATTTTACATTTTAATTGCAGAGATCTGATGGTCACAGGCACCTAGCAGGCACTGTTTTGTACTGTGGAAGGCACAGGATCACAACAGCCAGATACTTTTGGCCAAAATACACGGGTCGGGGGAGTGACACTGTGTTCATGACAGACCTGCTTGGGTGCAAATCTGCCACCGTTCTGCACAAAAAGTTGTGTTTCTTTCCTAGCAGGCATTAACACTGTGCTCTGTCTCAAATAAACCCCGTCAGTTCTTAACAAAACAAAATTTACCCTAAAAGTTTTGAAATAACACTTGTGGGAACAGCAACAAACCCCCAAGGGTGTGCTTGAGTGTAGCAAGATCATTTAATTAAACTAAGAAAAAAAAATCACAACTCAGACAGGGTTTTGCATTTTCTTCTGCGCGGTTGTGTCACTAGATGGCCTTCCAGACCAAATGCAAACACAATTGCACTCCGCATCTCGTTGCGGGAAGACCCTGCTTTGTGCAGAGAGCAAAGAAAAAGCAAGAAAAGGGTATTTCAGTGACAGGGAGGAGGAGGGACACATATATACCCAACAAAGTGCCATATAATTCAAATAATAATTGAAAAAACCCAGCCAAATTCACACCTATTTAAAGTTAACCATTTTACTGAGGAAAAAGTTGATGCAAGCATGTAGAATACACAAGCTATCAAAAAGATGCTTTATGAGCCACAATGTTATATATCTTATCTGGTGCACAGTAAAAGCCATCAGCTCCTGTCGACTGTAATGGCTGAGAGCATTCCAGTATTGCACAGGAATGAATGGTCCAAGAAAGAATTGTTTTACCCTGAAACGATTTATTTGGACCTGGCTCAAAACCAGCATCACGCTATGTATGATACAATCAACAGATAGACTTAGTACTGTTCCTGTAACTGAGCACTGTAGTTCGAGGGTTTTTTCTACAGTCAGTTATTGCCATAAAAGTTTTTTTTTTGTGATAAAAGAAATTTGTGGGTTATTGTTAGGTTTGGTTGGGGGGGCGTGTTGTTTGCTTTTTGCAAGTCTCAAAAAACAATCTTTATATTTCTCACAGCTTTGTCTCCTTTTACATTTTGTAGTTAAGGAAACTTTTTAGATTTGTATGCCTTTAGATTCGGGATGAAACAATATAAAATGAGTAGATTACAAAATCAACTGTAAACACTCCAAAGACTGTTTTTAAGTAATGGATGTTCTATTTGTAGTGACTCAGCGCAGTATTGACAAAATACAGCATTTCAGCATATCAGTTACTTATTTTTAATTAACAAGTATGCAGGCCTTTAGGCATATAAAGTCCTATGCAAAAGCTAAGCGTATTTTGCTAACTCCAAAAAAGTAAAATCTAATACGGAATTCTGCCACTGATTTAAATGGGAGAAGATTCAACCTTCTATTAGTAAATCCAAATCTAATCATTATTAATTGCAGGTGTCCTTGTACTTCCATTTTGGCCTGTATATTGATTTTGGCACAAGTTCTGTTTCATGAAAAGCTTATGCATTTGCTGCTCGAGAGTCAATGTGCGCATAGATTTACAGCGAGCGTACCAAAATCAAGACTTTAATGGGGTACGGAAAATATCTGTGTTCCAGTCTTGTTACCAATTTGTTGCTTCACGATTGCCAAGGAAAATAATAGAAAGGAGTGAAAGGTTAGCACACTGCCTAGGAAAACTGCTGGAAGTTTATGATTTTTAAAAGATGCTTTAACACTTTACATGGTAGCAATGTGTAATTCAGGTTGGTTATCAGAACACTTGAAAAAGACTCACGTTAGGTTTAATAGTGTAGCTATAGCATTTTTATAATACAGGGTGACGAAATAAGCTGATATTCCTGTTTCTTAAAATACCAAGCCTGGGGAAAATTGTTTGCAACCTCCTGGACAGTTCTGGTACAATGGGAGAACCTCAAAGCATACCCTTAGCCTGACCTCCTGTGGAAACACCAACACGCTTGTACTGCCTCTCTCTCTGTCCCTTGTGATGTGCTTGGAAAAGACAAGGAAACTGAGATTTATTAATATTAAAGGCCCGTGAGTTTTGTGACTATAAAGAGTCAGGTAGGGGAAAAGAAGCATAATGGTAAATTTTTCTGCTCAAAAATTACCGCTTTAAATGGTAAATATGTTAACAGATTTGACAAAATATTCTGGTTAGCTACATCCTTCCATTTGGAGGAACTCTGAATCCTGTCAAAGTTTTAAGTTTCCGATCACTTAAGCTCTATCATAGTGCATGCCCTTAGGCTAAGAAGCATGGCTTGCAATATATTTCTAATGGAAAATACAAGTGTTTTAGCTAACCAGCAAGGTCTCAGACTACTAGTACTCCCTTGTAGCCACAATTGCAGAGAGGAGTGACAGCACACGCCATCTGCTGTATACTCGTATTATTAGGTTATATGGATAAACTAGACAAGAATGGGGACCTGTTCTTCCTAAATGTCTTTAGAACTACATTTTTGCAATACGCTTAAGAATTTTCTTCTTGATAATATAGCCCCCAGCTTTACAAAGACCTAAACATAAACTTAACAATAAGAACAAGTAGAAGTCAAAGGACGTATTCATAAACTTAGTTAAGAATGTGCATAATAAGACACAGCCTTAAATATTTATTTTTGAACATTGCCAGTGATACTAATTATTTGTGTTTCCAGTCGTGAATTCCCACTACAGCACGTACATAAAGAGCAAGAGACAATGCCCTGAGGAGTTTACAATAGGAAAGAGACCCTAAAGAATGGGACTTACCTTGTAAGTGGAGTGAATTTCTGATAAATGTCAGATGTTACACAAGGGCAGCAATTCTTTGTCATGTGCACAGGCCCTTACTGAAGAATAATCTCTGCCCCACAGAATTTACATCGTCTGCACTGACAGGGCACATGATAGGGAAGGGGAAACTGTAATGCCGGAGAGCTGAACCGTACCTTGCACACACAAAGAAGTTGTGGGTGACAATATCAGTGTAGGAGAAGAAGCCTACGACAAAGCTAGGTATATACTCAAAGTAATTCAATCTGTTTACAGAACAACTATACAAAATTGTTTTTTCAGTTATGTTTTTGCCTACAGTGCCAACACTCTTTTGACCCTCACTCAACCCTGGAAATACCTTTTTTTCAAAATCAAAGCTCCCAGTCTCCTTGACTTTCAGCTGCTTCTCAGTATCCATTTCTGTAGTGTTTCTTGCTGTTTCTCTTGCACATGCAGAGCTCTACCATCTGGTCCTCATGGCCTGATATTTTACACACACGCCCCCACCCCGAAAAATCCCTTGGGCCACATGATTCACCATCTATTCAGACCTTGCCATGTGCCTGCTTTTTGTGTAGTACCCTCTACTGATGTAAATCCCTTGTTTCATAAAGGCTCTCAATTGCCTTTTTCACTGAAGGCAAGGTGGCTGTGACATCTGCCAGTTTCTAAGACATTTAACCCAACCTAAAACATTATTACATTGTTGTTTGGCTGAGTAAGAACCGTATTTTTTTTTCCCAGTGGGAAGTGCTGCCAGAAAGGTATTAATTTTCTAGACTATTAAGTAATGTGGAAAAATTATATTTCAATAAGAAGATTTCCTTTCTGCCTTTTCATGCCTTAGGAATATAATTCCTGTTTCACTTGGCTCAAGAAGCCCATGCACTAAATCAGTGCAAAATTTTTCAATAAACTCTACATAAAATCTGTCCAAATGCTACCATAGAGTTCAGAGCGCTATGAAAGAAAACAGGACAACGGTCTACAACAGGAGGTGTTAGCCAAATGAGACACACAACTCAGCAAAATCAGGCAGCGAATTTTCAGGCACTTTGATGTAGTTTGGACAGATTTTGTTCATAAACCACACATTGACTACTACCTAGAGAGCAGCTATTTATAGGGAACACATACTGTTTCTCGGGTTATTTTCTCTGGTATGCTTTAAATCAGGGGTGCCAACTATGTGGGCCAAATATGGCCTACCGGGTGTATGTGTGGGCAACGCGCCGTATTTTGAATCTCACCTTTGGTTAGAAACTGAGTTTCTTAGCTTTGCAGTTGGTGGGGGGGAAAGCCCTGCACTTTACAAATTTGAAGAGTGTGTAAATCAACATGGTAAGTCTCAGCCTGATATAGTACGTGCTTAGGGGCAGTTTCAAGTTTCTTTTCCACACTGAAGTGTGAATTAAGCCAGGTTCTGCTGTAAAAACTAGGTAACACAAGGTTAAGATCATCCTATGCTTTTCTGGAACATCAAACACAATGACTGATCTCTGAAAAGCATGAAATGAACAAGCAAGTGTCTGCCAACACCACCATAGCTCTGCCCCCGCGGATCTGGGCGATATGTGTGTCTCCCAGATGTGCTGGCACGGCTTCACTGAGCGATGGGGAGGAATTTGTCAACACAGGTTGGCAGAGCTATCACAGTGATGCTGGATCTCATCCTCTACTTCCGTGCTCGAAAGTGAATCTGGAGGTTCTCTGGAGAAAGAGGGATTCAAAAAGCCTCGTCGCAGGTGAGATCTGCAGGTTGTGTTTGCATTGGTAGCTGTGGTTGGTTTTACCATGGGAACAGCCAGAAGCGGTGAGTTCAGGAGTGATGCACAGGCTTGCTCGTGGCTGAGGGAGAGAGAGCACAGGGCTCTGCTACAGATCTGCATGAAATTAATCAGTATCAGATGCTTTTCTGCATCCAGATCTGCAGCAGAGAATAATCCCATCAGGAAGTAATTTTGGGAAACGTGCGGAAAGGGGCTGTAAATAGCTTCCCTTGCAATACAATGTGTTTTTACCCAATGTCCAACACCTCTCTTTAGTATATGCCCCTAAAATCCCTCTGGTTTACGCCTTGCTGTGTTTTCATTACCCAACACTCCACCTGATGCAGCAAGCACTGAAACGTTGGGTTTTTTTCAAAATCAAAGTGGTCTCTGCAGTATCTGCTTTCTTCACATTACTTTTCCCTTTTTCCCCGTTCCTGAAGTAGGTAATTCCCGGTAGACAGAGATTTTCTTTTAACATACTTGCTGCTTTAGAGACAAGGGAGGACTGAGACCAATAGGAGTGTATGTTAATGAGGATGACCAGAGCAGGACTTGCATTCAGCTTCCTTAGTTTACGCAGCAGGGATAAGTATGGAGTAGGCAAGTCTGGCCAAATCTGGGTTACGCTCCCCAGAAGCTGATTAGTGGCCTCCGCTAATCCTGAAATGTGTGGAGTTGTGCTTTTTTGTGAGGCTTTTGAGAACCTCAAGTTTAGATGATCCCAGATTTGGCTTGTTAAATATGCTTTCCACTGTGTGAGCTACAACNTCTGGAGGTTCTCTGGAGAAAGAGGGATTCAAAAAGCCTCGTCGCAGGTGAGATCTGCAGGTTGTGTTTGCATTGGTAGCTGTGGTTGGTTTTACCATGGGAACAGCCAGAAGCGGTGAGTTCAGGAGTGATGCACAGGCTTGCTCGTGGCTGAGGGAGAGAGAGCACAGGGCTCTGCTACAGATCTGCATGAAATTAATCAGTATCAGATGCTTTTCTGCATCCAGATCTGCAGCAGAGAATAATCCCATCAGGAAGTAATTTTGGGAAACGTGCGGAAAGGGGCTGTAAATAGCTTCCCTTGCAATACAATGTGTTTTTACCCAATGTCCAACACCTCTCTTTAGTATATGCCCCTAAAATCCCTCTGGTTTACGCCTTGCTGTGTTTTCATTACCCAACACTCCACCTGATGCAGCAAGCACTGAAACGTTGGGTTTTTTTCAAAATCAAAGTGGTCTCTGCAGTATCTGCTTTCTTCACATTACTTTTCCCTTTTTCCCCGTTCCTGAAGTAGGTAATTCCCGGTAGACAGAGATTTTCTTTTAACNCATTTCTGTAGTGTTTCTTGCTGTTTCTCTTGCACATGCAGAGCTCTACCATCTGGTCCTCATGGCCTGATATTTTACACACACGCCCCCACCCCGAAAAATCCCTTGGGCCACATGATTCACCATCTATTCAGACCTTGCCATGTGCCTGCTTTTTGTGTAGTACCCTCTACTGATGTAAATCCCTTGTTTCATAAAGGCTCTCAATTGCCTTTTTCACTGAAGGCAAGGTGGCTGTGACATCTGCCAGTTTCTAAGACATTTAACCCAACCTAAAACATTATTACATTGTTGTTTGGCTGAGTAAGAACCGTATTTTTTTTTCCCAGTGGGAAGTGCTGCCAGAAAGGTATTAATTTTCTAGACTATTAAGTAATGTGGAAAAATTATATTTCAATAAGAAGATTTCCTTTCTGCCTTTTCATGCCTTAGGAATATAATTCCTGTTTCACTTGGCTCAAGAAGCCCATGCACTAAATCAGTGCAAAATTTTTCAATAAACTCTACATAAAATCTGTCCAAATGCTACCATAGAGTTCAGAGCGCTATGAAAGAAAACAGGACAACGGTCTACAACAGGAGGTGTTAGCCAAATGAGACACACAACTCAGCAAAATCAGGCAGCGAATTTTCAGGCACTTTGATGTAGTTTGGACAGATTTTGTTCATAAACCACACATTGACTACTACCTAGAGAGCAGCTATTTATAGGGAACACATACTGTTTCTCGGGTTATTTTCTCTGGTATGCTTTAAATCAGGGGTGCCAACTATGTGGGCCAAATATGGCCTACCGGGTGTATGTGTGGGCAACGCGCCGTATTTTGAATCTCACCTTTGGTTAGAAACTGAGTTTCTTAGCTTTGCAGTTGGTGGGGGGGAAAGCCCTGCACTTTACAAATTTGAAGAGTGTGTAAATCAACATGGTAAGTCTCAGCCTGATATAGTACGTGCTTAGGGGCAGTTTCAAGTTTCTTTTCCACACTGAAGTGTGAATTAAGCCAGGTTCTGCTGTAAAAACTAGGTAACACAAGGTTAAGATCATCCTATGCTTTTCTGGAACATCAAACACAAGGACTGATCTCTGAAAAGCATGAAATGAACAAGCAAGTGTCTGCCAACACCACCATAGCTCTGCCCCCGCGGATCTGGGCGATATGTGTGTCTCCCAGATGTGCTGGCACGGCTTCACTGAGCGATGGGGAGGAATTTGTCAACACAGGTTGGCAGAGCTATCACAGTGATGCTGGATCTCATCCTCTACTTCCGTGCTCGAAAGTGAATCTGGAGGTTCTCTGGAGAAAGAGGGATTCAAAAAGCCTCGTCGCAGGTGAGATCTGCAGGTTGTGTTTGCATTGGTAGCTGTGGTTGGTTTTACCATGGGAACAGCCAGAAGCGGTGAGTTCAGGAGTGATGCACAGGCTTGCTCGTGGCTGAGGGAGAGAGAGCACAGGGCTCTGCTACAGATCTGCATGAAATTAATCAGTATCAGATGCTTTTCTGCATCCAGATCTGCAGCAGAGAATAATCCCATCAGGAAGTAATTTTGGGAAACGTGCGGAAAGGGGCTGTAAATAGCTTCCCTTGCAATACAATGTGTTTTTACCCAATGTCCAACACCTCTCTTTAGTATATGCCCCTAAAATCCCTCTGGTTTACGCCTTGCTGTGTTTTCATTACCCAACACTCCACCTGATGCAGCAAGCACTGAAACGTTGGGTTTTTTTCAAAATCAAAGTGGTCTCTGCAGTATCTGCTTTCTTCACATTACTTTTCCCTTTTTCCCCGTTCCTGAAGTAGGTAATTCCCGGTAGACAGAGATTTTCTTTTAACATACTTGCTGCTTTAGAGACAAGGGAGGACTGAGACCAATAGGAGTGTATGTTAATGAGGATGACCAGAGCAGGACTTGCATTCAGCTTCCTTAGTTTACGCAGCAGGGATAAGTATGGAGTAGGCAAGTCTGGCCAAATCTGGGTTACGCTCCCCAGAAGCTGATTAGTGGCCTCCGCTAATCCTGAAATGTGTGGAGTTGTGCTTTTTTGTGAGGCTTTTGAGAACCTCAAGTTTAGATGATCCCAGATTTGGCTTGTTAAATATGCTTTCCACTGTGTGAGCTACAACGCATCCTCAACGAGCCTGTGTTTTTCGGAGACATTAGATCAACACTTCATTGCTGCATTGGCTATGGAATATCCATCATGCTTGCACCAGGCCGAGGCAGGAAGCTCTCAAACCTTTTGGACAAAAATGCAGGGAAACAGGGAATATTCATAGGAGGAGAAAAAAGGATGGCCAAGTAGGCTGTAAGCGACTGTGGGTGAAATAGGGGCAGGCTTTTGCTGAGTAATGTATGGCACTGACATTAAAGGGCAGTTAACATGTGAAGTTCACATCGTCCCCTCTGATATTTGTGCAAACTTCCTACAGGAAGGCAGCAACTGCAGACTGAAGAAATGATAAAATCCTCTGTTTATATCCCTACGGCAGACACCGTAATTTCTGCCCGTTTTTTTGTTGAGTGCTAGATGTACAGGAAGAGCTAAGCAGGAAGCACTTGCTCTGTCGTTGTCTGGCTGGGAAGGAGCTCATGCAGCTCCTTGGATGGAGGTCTGGGCAGGAGCCGGAGAAGTTTGTGGCTTGTCAGAGCGCTCCTAGACAAAGGACAGGCCCAGACTGAGTTTATCTCAGACCTGAGAGTAGCCATTAACCCAGCCAGAGCAAACCCTGCAAAGAAACAGCGACGCTCAGAGCAGGCTAATTAATAACTTGAGGGGCTGGAAATAAACCCAGTTGTAATTGTGTGATGTTTGCTTTAGAGCTGTGATTTTTGGCCTGTGCTGAGCTTGTGGGAGCTGGACTGGTTGACAGTGCAGAGTGGCCTGGCTGGAGGTCCTCACTGCGAGCCACCAGAGCCGGTCGAGAAGATGTTTGAGCAATCATCGCGGCAGCGGCTTGGTCTGCTGTGCAAAGGCGTGTAGAGGGCAGCAACCTGCCAGCGCTGCTCCAGCCCACGGGTCATTGCCAAACTCGGCCTGGCGCGCTGCCCTGCGTGAGCTCGACACCGCTGTCCTTGATGGCATGTTTCCTGTGCGTTTCTCCCTTCCTACACTCATTTCACCCTTCCTGACTCTCACGGTAACAACAGGCACGCTGTCAAGTTCCCAGTTGCTTACTGGGATTAACACAGTAGCTCTGATTTCTTAAGGTGGGGAGATTTCCTGGTTGAAAACATTCTAATTAAACTTGCATCTCTCATACTGCTAAAAATGCCCCTGTGTGAAAGGCAGCTGAATCTACTTGTAAAATGTCAGTGCCCCTAGACCTTTAATGGTCTTTGGAGTCTAACAATAGTATAGACAATGCCTGTTCAAAGCTACAGGACTCCAGGCAAAAGACAAAAAGAAGCAAATACACGATCCCTCCGAATCAGACATCTTAGACAAAAATCTTCCAAGTACGAAACACACCTGGCTGCGTATTTGTCAAGTTTTTTATTGGCTTGAAATACACACACAGAGCCCATGGCAAATCCTTTCCACTGTAGATCTAGGTGGGCACCTCCGTTTTCCTTTTAGGACTCAATTTTGGACCTGGGGAAAAGTGTTCTCAGTCGACAGGCCTCCAAGCCAGCCAGGGCTGGCCACGAAGGAGGGCAACAGCTGCCATGAGCTTTAATTCCTCTCCCCACCCTCCTGTGCGAATGTGTCCCTCTATACCCTGTCTGGAGGAGCCGGAGAGAGGAATGTATAGCTCCCCTGCTTCCCTGCCAGCTCTACTGGCATTTCCTGTTACGTGGCCAATTGCATGTTAGGCGCTGAGACCATGAAGTATTTTTTCACGTGGGCCGCTAAGCGGTGGTGGAAGTAGAATCTCTTTTGGTCACAACCCCCTCGCCCCCAGACGTTCATGACACTTTTTACACCGGCTTGTGCAACGCGGCAGGCGTTTGTGATAATTTACTGCCACAGGAACCACTTCCTGCATGCTGATAGCAGCAAGACTCCCCAGACCGCTGACAGGCATTGCACAGGGAAAAGGAATGAAAACGAACGTGCAGGCAAAGGTCTCAGGAAGCAAAGGGAACCCTGTTCTCTGTCAGCAGCTCACGGAAGACAGAGGAGAAGAAAAGCAGCAATGGCTTTGTGGACTTAGTGGAAACTAACTTCAGTTAGGAATTAGCAATGTCCTGCCCTCCTGAAGGTTAAAACAATTAAAGTATCTGGAAAAAGTATTTTAATTTAAGACTTACCTTGAAAAAAACAAAAAAAGCTAAAGCAAGTACGAAAATAAATTAGAACTAGGCAAAGATAAGAACAGAGCCTGCAGGAACCAAGTCTAAACAAAAGGCAGGGGCTATGCAGCAAGAAAACAAATGGCAGCAGTTGAAATGTAAAACCTACAGTTCACTGTGAAACATGAAAGATGCTGTTGTATTCCACATCTCGTCTTCCCGGGTGTAGCTGTCTCCACAAGGTGAAGGGCAGTAATGAATCAAGCTCTTTCCCTCTCTTCCTGTATTTTCTGTTCAATTATTCGCAGGCTGTGCAAGTTCTGCTTTATTTCCCCTCTCCATATGCCGCACTCTCCTCCTGGGTTTTTTTATTCCGAACTGTGCATTTGGCCTCTTTCCCATTCCTTTCTCCTCGGTGCGTGCCCCCTGCTCTGCTAAGATCTGCTGTCTTTGTAGCCTCCGCTGTGCACATACGCTGGCTTTCCCTCTCCCCTCCCCGCCACCCCCTGCTTCTGGCCCATCAAGCATCCCTTCGTTTCACTCCAACATTTTTGCCAGGGGGCCCATCAGCCAGCCAGAAAAGGAACAATTTTACTATGGCCACTGCTCCTGTTTTTGTGCTGCTCCTCTCCACCGATCAAGGGGAACCCATGTTGCTCCCATAGCACAGCTGATTGGTAGCGAAGGCAAAGGCAGCTCTGCAGCTGCTTAGCAACTGGGAGCTGCTGTTATGCAGCAGCGTAGAAAGGCAATGGATGGCACAGCACTCGCTAATTCTACGCGTTCTGGCCCACTCAGCTGAAAACCGTGGCTTAGTGGACCAGCTGGGGCACTCCCAACTGTCCTGTGAAAAAATAAATCAAGACGGGGAGCCTTAACTGCAGATTGGAGAGCAATGGCGACAACGACAANCTAATTCTGCGCGTTCTGGCCCACTCGGCTGAAAACCGTGGCTTAGTGGACCAGCTGGGGCACTCCCAACTGTCCTGTGAAAAAATAAATCAAGACGGGGAGCCTTAACTGCAGATTGGAGAGCAATGGCGACAACGACAAGGGCGAAACTGTCTTAGTCTTGTGTCATACGTTGTTTGCATCACACCAGTTAGAAGAAAATGCTCTGATTTGTAAGCTAAACTCATTCCATTTGATCTTTGTCATCACTTTTCTGGCTGCAACATTTTATACTTTGTCACCTATAACAAGAATGTTCCTTGTATGCGCTGCATTTGTTAAAAAGGCTCACAGGTCTCCAGCTACCATCGCATCTAGACTGTTCAATGATAGCTGTCTGGATACACAAGTATTTTAATGCATAAATATCCTTTTAGCTTACTTATCTGTATCTTCATTTCCTTTTGATGCAAGCTCTGTGAGTGCCCCAGTTCTTTAAATGGCACGTTCTTTTCATTCTTTTTTTTTTAAACTGTACTGTTTAGGCCAAGAAGCACTGAACTGAAATGTTCAGTAATATGATGGCTTTAGAATGTTGATTAGAATTGCTAACCTTCTCGATTTATTTCATGATTTTTATAAGCTTGAAAGTATTCTAAAAAATTGGTTGTACATTCTGATGCGATCACATCGTTTCAATAGCAGCTGCATTTCAATAGGCAAGAAGGGACACAAAACATTCTGCAAGTCAGGTGTTGAAACAGCTTCTTTATTCCTTTATAGCTCAAGAACGATTAGATCTCTGAAAGCTCTCACTACCTATCTTACAGAGGTGGCTTTGTCGTAATACTAGCAGAAATAAAATGAACAGATACAGTTTAAAAAGAAACAAAATAACCCAGCCCTGGCAAATATCCAACACGTCCATCAAAATGTGTATGGATCTTAAACAAAATAAAATGTTTGTTCTGCTACTGGCTATCACCATACATCTCTCTGCACCCAGGCAACCAAACAGCACAGCAGACTCACGATTCCCTGTCACTGCTCAATGCTTACATCCCATCCCATCCTCAGAGCATCCTGGGACACAGGTGAAATCTGTCAGGAGGTTGCTTATTTTGGCTGAGAAATTCCCTAGACAGATCATCCGCTGTTCTTACGAAGAAATTAAAAACTTCACTGCAAAAAAACTGAACAGGCAAACACCCGGTCCATATTCCTACTCAATATGCCTTTGATATTCTTAGCCTGCCTTCCTAAAAATAAAAGTCTAACATGCCTGTGGTGCTCTAGGTAATTTTTCCTTTCCTTCCTCCAATCTCAATCAAATTTGGCAGTGGGGAAGAAGCCCCAAATGTTATTTAGGTGTTGAATGAACAGCTGAGTACGTAGTAGAGGCACCACCTTGGTCTCGGGGAAGGGCAGGCAGAACTCAGCCCTTGCCCCTACCACGCTGCCTGCCTGGCCCCTGTGGAGCTCCCAGCCAGCACAATTCCCTTGCTCAGCCAAGCAGGGCAAGCAGCACTGGGAAAGAGCTGCAAGATTTGTCAGGGAGCATTTAGGGACGCAAACCCATGGCAGACAAAGCTTCATGAGTTCAACTGCTAAGAGAGAAACTTGGAAGAAATTTGCAAGGTTAGGTGGTAAATGGTAATAGCTCTAGTAGATTTCTGCAAGAGGGCTGAGGTGCCATTCTTCAACCCCTGTGAAGCATTTATTATGCTTATATGCTTATATATGATTATGAGTAAGAGAATATTAAGAGCAAGAAGGCATTACTTCAATGGATTAAAATCCATCCAACAGGAAGGTCTCAAAATGCAGTTGTAACCACCGTGTCCTAGAGCTGTCATCTTTCTCTTGTGGATCCTGCAACTACCTGCTTTGGGCCCTACATTATTTCATGGCTATGTTACAAACACCAGGGCAGGCAAACCCGCTGCAGTGTGCCTCCTGGCTCCCTTCCAGCTCCTAAACTTGGCTTTCTTCCCATGAAACTGGGGTGTGGCAAGAGGATGGTGTACAACCAGACCTCCTCCTGACACGGTATTGACAGGGCTGAGGTGTAGACACACCCGAACTAGGGAACTCCTACAGTGGAGACAGAAGCAAGTTGTTTATCTGGAAGAAAATATGAAATCATTACCAATCAAGTTTGTAGGTGACACTCGGCAGTAGGAGGAGGGGGTATAAAAAACCCCAAAAGGCCACTGCAAGCAACAGTGCTGTCTAAGGACTTGTCCTTTTCAAGAAGGCCAAGTGTAAAGCCCATGCATAATGAAGAGCACAAACCAATGGGACAGGGATGCCGTCCCAAGAAGGAGCAGATCTGAGAGTATTTTAGAAGCTGTGCTGGGAAACCAGTTGAACAGGGGCTGGTGTAATCCCTGGGTGCCTCACAGAGACAGCTCAGCCAGGAGGGCTGTTGGCGTGGGTGTGATCACCACTGATTGCTCTGTCCCCTTCTGCCCAGATCAAAATGGTGAAAAACTGAAGCGTTCACAGGGAACCGCGACAGAAGCAATTACAGGATTAGTAAGGATGGACCCGAGGGGGAGCTCTGCAAGTCTGCAACAGGAATGTTAAATGCTCAGTTGATCAGCCTGTACATAGCTACACGGGGACAGAAATCTGAGAATGGAACATTCCTCCATCAAGCAGACTGAGATACAGCAACATCCAGAAACTGAAAGCAGAATCTGGAGAAGTTTAAAAAGGTATTTTGGTTTCTAGTCAGGTAGCTCTTGACAGAAACAGTTTACTCACTCTTATGTTACTCTCTCTCACAGCTCATTTTAAAATGAAAACCTGATGTTCTTCTAAGATGCAGGCATGCTGTAGTTAAATTATTTCAAATGAGCAAAAGCAACAAATGCACAAAAATCTTACGACCTGCATCATGCAGGAAGTCGAACCAGATGAACCTAAGTCTCTTTTGTCCCTTATAATCTATTAATCTAGTTCCCTTGCACAAGCAGCAGATTGTGACATGAAAACCTTCAATATAAAGGATTCTGTGTACAAGCCAGTCTAAAACAAAATGCTGTAAACAGTCACGATCATTGTTTGGCAGAACAGCTGCGTATTTTTTATTTCACTTTGCCTCTCAATCTAATTTGCTCTTGTTGCAACACTTTGCCAAAGAAATTAAATCACTTCTTATTGATAACAGACAGTGAAATAATTAGCATAAGAGTTTTCCACTCGACAATGCAGGGGAGGGACGTTATGGGCAAGAACAAACCCCTTTGCTCCAAGAATGTGCGTAGAGTCACCGCAAGCGGTTCGAAGGGGGGAAAAAACACAATCTTTCTTTTTTCCTCCCTTGCCCCTGAAAGCTCTCTTTCTTTCTCTAAAAGAGACTCATGCAGTAAACCAGGGTCAATCTAACTCAAGTCTGAAAGTCTGGTTTGACCTTTCTGGGATTTAAACACGCTGTACCAGAACATTTAGCTTTTCAGATACGAGGTTCAGCCATGAAACCACCCACTCCGAGAGTGCAACCGGTCTCAACTGCCTTGGTGACTTTTAAACTACATTGAACATCATAGTCATTTAGAAACTCTTAAAAACGGAAAGAAATTTTCAGCTCAGACTTACAAAAACAATTTCCAGAAGTGCTGAGGACCCACACAATTCACTGGGTCCGCACGGCGGGCTCGCTGCACGACGCCTGCTGCCCCAGCAATTCCTGGCCCTGGTTTGCACGTACGCCGCGCCGGGCACACACTTGAGGACCTCTCCCAGCTGGAGCAGTTCATGGAGTCTACCATCGGGAACGGCTGTCCTGAACAGTGATTAATTGCAGACAAAGATCATAGTCCTGGAAAAATGCGCAGAGAGGTGCAAGTACAGACAAAGCTGTCTAAGCTCCCACGGTATTATGGTCTGGCTGAAATCATTTCAAAGCCTGCGTTAGGCAGAGCTAGTTTGCTTCAGCATTAAACAGAGCTACGTTAAGGCTTAAATGCAGGTATTACTTATATCTAAACATCTATTTAAACATTAATTTTAAATCCCAGGAAAGTTAATAGCCGATGCTGCTTAAATCTGCCTTTTTTTAACCACTTTAAGTGCCAACTTAACTCATTATGATGCAAGCTGCAGAAACGTTTTCATTACAGTTCAACAACCCCCTGCAAAACCCAGAACAGATACACACCGTACTTTGAGCTACACGTCGCCTGTTTCCGCCATTTCCAGGAAGCTAAAATGCTTTTCACCTCTATCAAGAAATAGCAGAGGAGCATTTTAATGGTGTTTAGCTAAGAATAACGTCACGGTTTCTTCCAAGTTTACTGGCAGACTACTATTTAAAGCAACTGTACCCCAGGAAGGCTGTTGCAGCACTGGCACGAGCAAGGGCCAGGCGTTTAAAGATGGTCTGGCCGGACAAGGCGCGTCTCACAGGACCGAGCGGAGAGGTCGGGCGGCCACGGACCACCACGGCTCCAAGAGCTGCACCCCGAGAGAGGGGCACAGAGCGCAGAGGTAGCATTTAAAGCCAGCCTGGCAGTGCGCAGACTTTTTTTTTTTTCTCCCTCCATGGAAACGTGTTATGTTTTGTGCGGACGGTTTGTCGCTTGTTCTCGACAGAGCCTGACCCGGTGGCGCTGAGGACCGAGGCGGGAGGGCGGTAGGAACAAGAAGAGATGAGCCTAAGCCCTCGCGTCGTTGCGAAAGGCGCAGGCTGCGGTGCCTCCTTCGCGGCAGCACCCTGCTCCCTCGCAGGAAAACACCCCTGAACCTCGGCACGTACCACAGCACAGGTTTTACAAACCCACGGAGCGGCTGGTCCTGAGCCGCAGGAACTGGCGGGCAGGGCGCACCCTGCCCCGCACATGCCGCTCCCGCAGGCAGCCTCTGCCAAGCAGCCACTTACCTTCTCCCTCCCACTGGGTCCGCAGGACGGTCCTGCTCTAGCCTTACCAGGGAGGCCACCTCTCTACCAGTGTTTGCTTTTCCTCCCTGTCCTGCCCTCTGAAGTGGTTGCTCAAGCCAGGCTTTCCTAGCTCACCTAATCTGGGTCTGCAGTGGAGCACAAGGTAACAACTCCCCGCAGAGCGCAAGGCTTGCGAAGCTCCGAAACAACCCCCACGCCTCCACCCAAAGCGAGCTGCAGGAAAATCTGCTCGGGGGGGGGAAAAAAAAAAAGAAAAAAGAAAAAAGAAAAAAAAGAAAGGAGAAAAAAAAAGGCACATGTAACACCTCAGGCGGCCATGGCGGCTCGCACTGCAGCACGGCAGACGGCTCCGCGCCAGCCATTCCCCGGCTGCGGGCCCGGCGAGCTGGGCGCTGCAGGCCGGCCGGGCCGGGCCGTCCCACCCCGGCTGCGGGCGGGAGGAGGCCGGGCAGCGGCTGCCCCGGCGGAGCGGCTGGGCGATGGCGGAGGGGGGGAAAGCCCAGGAGGGGCAGGAGGAAGAAAACAACAAAGAGCCATGTGACGAGCGGCGGCCGCGCTCCCCCCGGCGCGTTGGCGGGGCGCAGCCCGCTCCAGGCGGGGAGGCTGGCGACGCCGCCCTGCTCCTCCCGCGGCCAGCGCTGCCTGCTCATTTGCCTGGCTTCCCCCTCCGTCCCCCCCAACCGCCTCGGTTTTTTTTCTTTTTTTTTCTTTGAGTTGAGGGGGGGGGAAGCTGTTGTTTGTTCCTCTTAAATTTTTTCTTTTTTTTCCCCCTGCATTGGGCTACTTTTATCTTTCGGTATTTATAAAAGCAAGAGAGCGGGAGGCTGCGGCAGGGGGAAGGGAGGCAGGCGAGGGGCGGGCGGCGTTATTTATAGGCACCCAGGGCTTCGCTTGCGTTATGCGAGCCGCCTTTGTCCTCCCAGCCCGGCCGGGCTCCCTTCCCCCTGCCGGGCTGGAGCGCCGCCAGCCCCGCCGCCTCCCGCTGCTGCAGGGCGCTCCCCGGCGCGGCCATGTTGTGCGCGGCAGCCGCGGGGAGAAAAAGCCGCCAGGCGCCCCGCTCCCTCCTCGGCTTCGCCTTCCACAACCCCTCACAAAGCGGTGGGGGAAGGGTGAGGGGCGGGAAAGGGGAGAGAGCGGGGGGGGGAAGGGGAAAAAAAAAAAAAGAGGCCATTTCCCTCCAGTGATCGGGACCCGAAGCGCCGCCAGGCAGTGGGGGAGAGCCCGCCTCGCCGCCGCCCCAACCCTGAGAAGAACGCGGCACCGAAGGAGAAGCCATGATGGCGGCTACGCTCACACAACATGGAGCGCAACCGGGAGCGCCTTGCCCGCCGTCAGCCGCCCCTCCCGGCACCCGGGACACGGTGCTTCCGCAGGCTTTCACATAATAAAGCCACCAGACTTCGGCGGGGAGGCCATTTCATGGGCTGGGCGGCTGCACCATAGCACAACTGCTGTGAATATCAACTGCGTCACGGCTCTCCAACTGTAAAACTCAGGCTGCAAAGGTCCCTCACTTGGAAGGAAACTCCCTCATTTTGGATTTACTTCCAGACCTCCTTTTTTACCCCCTCTCTCCAAGTCACTGCCTCTCGGTATGAAGGATTTTACAGTGCTTTTTAGTGAGACATCCGCCATTAAGACTCACCGTCTTGAAAAACCCCCCCCCCATTTTGTTGCCTTTTTTTTTTTTGTCGAGCTTCTGTAATTAGACGGATAAAACATGTAAGGGATCCCTACCACCACCGCCTTTTCGCCTTTTTTAAAATCAATCTCAGTAACATCTTGCTGTTCACAGACAGATTTTTTTTTTCTTTTGTGCATTCAATTTAACAGCCACGTAACGCCTGCAATGGATTCACGGCGTCTCTCCGCAAAAAAAAACCAACCCCAAAACAAAAAAAACCCCACCAACCCAGGGCTGTGGACGACCAAGCGCTTTGTGCAGAAAAAGAAATCCCTCCCTGAAAAATAGACGTTTCAGAGACGCTGTTAGATGTATCTGAGGAGAAGGAGATCGCCACCGCTCATACAGACGACCATTAGGATCTTTCCGCCCAGGACAATAACGTTAGCCGCACAGGCCTGGTCTATATGTTTCTCTGCAAGGGCAAAAGGGTTTACTTACCCGCGCACCATAGTTGAATGCAGCTCTGAAGGTGAAGTTGTTAACGCTTTTTTAAAATAACGGCTATAAATATATATGATCTGTATCACCGCTTCTCCCGTAAGTTTGCAAGTCAAAGCGGATCTTGTTATGATAGTTACGGATCTTTGTATGGCAGTGGTCTAGCACAAAAAAAAAAGGTAAAAAAAAAAAGCTATAGAAAAAAGTTGTCCAGCTATGTTGACTGACCGTACGCAGGGAGGACTCCTACTCGAGGCTTAAATCTACCTTCCTGTGGCAGATTTACTCTGTACATAAAAAGGACGTTCAGTGTTTTTCCACAGAGCACGCAGACACTAAAAATATTCCTCTAAATAGTTTTAGACTGCACGTTAGTGTGAAAACACCTGGTTAACATTTACTGGTTGTAAACAACTTTTAAGCATCTCTTAGCTATTTTGCTTTATAAGTAAAATATTTGAAAAAAGCATAAATTGGTTTAGATAAACAGACAAAAAACATAAGACATGCAAATGAAGGCTTAGCAATAAGGACCACTTCAGTAACATTAACATGAAAACTACACTTAGCAAGGACAGAATGGATTGGGTACTTACAACATAAGAGGAAAGAAAGGAAAAAAAGCTTAGCATAGTAAAATTGCCTTTTTTTGCGAGAATTCACTAATCCTATGCCTCTATTTAAAACATTACCTTATAAGCACCAGTTAATAAAAATGGCCAGGAATCAAGTGTTTAATACAGGAAATATTCTCTAAAATGTATTGTTCGGTCATCAGAGAGCTGTATAAAGCTTAAACCCCCCCCAAACAACAACCAAAAAAAATTTCAAAATAATGTTATTTACTCATTTTTTGGCATTCGAAATTGTTAACTGCTGACATAGGGTGTGCCGTGACCTAGTTACACAAGACAAAGATGGATCCCGAATCATACGGGGAAAAAAAAAAATCCGCATTTTTTTTGTTTTTGGTTTGGCTTTTTGGTTTGGTTTTTTTTTTAGTTTTGCTTTTTTTTTTTTTTTTAAATCTTCCTTCTTCAGTGAGTCCTCTAGCATGGTGCCAGACATTAACACCCCCCCGAGTGCTCCCCGCAAGCGGACGGTGCGGATTCACATGGCGGATCCCCGTTTTGGAACAAAGGAAAAGCCCAGTTGGCCATTTCGCTCCACTGCAGAAAAATGGCTGCCTGATCTGTTGGCCTCTCCTTAGCGCTCTGCTGAAGGATGTTTTTACACCGCCGTCTAATAACTCAAGCCCCATGGAAGCTGCTCGCCCATTGGCTGCGGCCGCCCCGCTGCCTTTAACCAGCCAATTGCCCGACCGCGGTTGAGCCACCGCGGCCCCGCGGACCGGGCGCACCCGCGCCATGCAGCCCGCCGCGCTCCGCCCGGCTCCGCGCCCCGGCGAGCGGCGGGGGGACCGCGCCGCCCGGCCTTTAATACCTAAAACAAAATGGAAGCTCCCCGCTGATTGGCTGCCGCCGGCCCCGGACCTTTAATAAGCAAAACTGCTCCCCCACACTCAGCTTCCCCCCTCGCCACCGCCTCCTCCAGCCGGGTGGCGCTGAACGGCGGCGCCCCCCGCCGCAGCAGGGCGGCG
>VZSC01018790.1:89018-154299 GCA_013398225.1 Steatornis caripensis
TGAAATTAGGCTTGTTTTGGGGGAGATGTCACCCTGAATTTGTTTTCTGGGCTCAGCTGCTGGGTCTGTCCAGTTTTCTATGCATTCTTTATCTTTCAGAGCAAAACTCAGACAGTTTCGGAGTCTATTTCTGTTGCCTTTGAAGCTGATGACATTTCTTACAGACTGCAAAATAAGTAGGACTGGGTTTTTGTAGTAATGAAATATCTAGTATTAAGAAACTGTGTCTTTGCAGAATTTAGGAATGAAAAGGCTCTGTAACAATATATGGGACAGTTTGCTTCTCTGGCTTTGATTCTTCGAAGGATGCCAGTGAACGCACCTTAAACTAAGGTGGGGAGAGCTAAGCGGTGTCTTTTGAAAAGCAGCATTAACGGTTTTGTCCTCGGCATTCCCATGCATCTTGTTTGCTTTAACACCAGCCAGTTTCTACTAGCAAGGTGTGTTGGGAGAGCTTTCTGAAGTGGCTCTGGGTGTTGGCAGAGGCTAGTACCTTGGGTCAGAGTTTCACTTCTCAAATCTGCAAGCTATTTGCTTGGCACTTTGGAGAAGAGGGAAACTGTTGCTCTGCAGAAAGCGTGGTAAAGAGCAGAGCTGCCGAGCTGGCTGAGAAGAGGAAAAATGGTTTAGAAACCTCCTTATCTGGGCTGGAGAAGGGAGTGTCTGACTTCACTTGCCCAGCAGATTATTTAAAAGTGATCCCTCCGAGCCTCAGAGACGGTACCTGCTCCTGTGTCGCACGGACGCAGCAGGCTAGGAGCGGTAGCAGGGTCGTGCGGGTGTCAGGAGTGGGTATTTTTACATAGGCTGTGTTGTTTCTGTTTAATCAACTCTTCCATTGTGGTCTGTGCAGGTGAAACCCGCATGCGATTCTATGAACTGCTCGTTAATGGTCTTTACACTCCCCAGACCCTTCCTGTAGGCACCGAACAGGATGTATCGCCAACTGTGAATGAAAGTCTCCAGGTATGTTTGCTTGGCTTTTTTAAAGAATAACTTTCTAGAAAATTCCAAAGAAATGCATCATTAACGTTAGGGTTTTAACACTTTTAATTTAGCTTCTTTTTTTTCTGTCGTGCCGTAGTTTCAGTGGATGTTACTAATTCACATTTAAATATAACTTGCTCATAATTACCATAGCAAATGTAACTCTCTGTGAATGCAGTGCATGTGGCTAATCTGTATGCCTGTGTCTGCATAACGCGGTAAGTGCTTTTTTTGTCTTTCGGAATGAAAAATACCTACCAAATTGACAGCGTGTGCCCTATGAACATTAGAAATTCTTGCAGTTAAGAGGACGGGATCAGATCTGTCCCTGAGATGAGATTATTCCCTTGAAGTCAGAGGGAATGATTTACAATGGTACATTTGGCCTAGCATCTGCAGTATGTAATCCTTAGCGCATGCATTCTTCAGCCTTGCTTAAAGGCTGAAAGATGGAAGGCGTCTGATCCTGAACAGTGGCATCAATTTTCCAGAACCTTAGTTAGTCACTGGAATCAGTTGTTAATAAAAGCAGTGGACAGAATTCCTGAGGGCTTCCAGGGGTCCCTCGATGTTTAGGCTACAGTTCTCTAAGTGGCTTTGTACAGTTACCTTCTCCCCTGCGAACCCCGCTAGGATGAGGGGACAAGGGGGAAGTGAAGCCTGTTTGCCTGAAGTCGTCAGCCCCCTTGGCTTGTCTGAATGTCCTTTGGCTCCTGGTTGTGGCTTAGGAACCCACTTTAAGGCATCAAATTTGAAAGAGATTTGGCAGAGATTTTTTTCTTTTCTTCTCTACTTCTCTGCACTCTTACGACTTCCTAAGACGCCATATTTTCATTAATTCTGTGATCAGATGTTTTCAGGACAGGTAAGAGCTGTACATTGAACGTGAAAATCCCATTGAGCTGAAAAAATAAAATTCTCCTCTTCTGCCATGACCCACTCTGACAGCAACAAGGCAAACCTCCAGCATCCTCTTAACAAAACTGTCAAGCGGCTGGTTCTTCCTTACCTCCCAGCAAGGTGTTTTTAAAGGCGGGAGGGAGGCAAGTAATGATTTTGGTGGGAATCTGCCATGAGCTGGCCCTGCCTTTTCATTTCTGCTGGTTACAGCACATCTCAAATAAAAACGGACAAACTTGTTCTTACTCCTTTTTCAGGGTTAACTGCGAAACATTTACTTAATGGTATCCCCCAAAGTAGTTCCTGCTGTTAATTATCTTTAAGATTGTTTCTCTAGATATTGTATTCATGTATTATATTATTTTCCTGAATTGATTTTTGTCCCAATTACGACCAAAATTATTGCTTTGTGGGTAACTTTAACTGTTTGCATCATGTTCTTGTCACTAGAATCTGCCAACAAGCTTGTTTGCTGTTGTAGTTTAGTGAAATACTGACATTTGCTTTCCCCCTCATGCAGAACAGCAAAGACCTGACAGTTCTGTGAGCCACAATCCCTGCCTCCAGGCCATACCCAAACCCCACTGAAAAACAATCCGCATCACGTCTACACCAAAGGTGCAGAGATGTGGATTTTAGCAGGAAGCACGTGGCTGGCTCCTGAACCTTTCTGTGGGGTTGAGGAAGAAACTTTCCTGATGTCAGTGTGGTTGTAGTCTCTAGGGGTCACGCCAAGAGCAAGTCCACACTGCTGAGTGGGTGAGATGTGTGTGAGCGTAGCAGGCAGCTGAGAGTTCAGCTTGAGTTTGATGGTGCTGGCATGTTACAAGCAGGTTGTTTTAAGGGTCTCTCTACCTACCTGTGTGTGGGAGAGGAGCAGCCAGCCTACGGTCTCACCAGTTTGCTATCCTGGTGTGCTTTTGGGGAGTCGGAGCTTAGTCCTGCCTCTTTTGCTACCAGGAGTCTCACTGGGCCTCTTGCTTTGTATTATGGAAAATTGATTCTGGCGCTGATGGTGCTGATTCTGGCGTGGCACTGTTATGATTCAGCAGAGTCTGAGTTGGAGCGGGGCTGCTCCTAGAGACCCCCTGAATGTGCCTGTGAAGTGACTCGCAGAGCAATTACTTGGCTGCTCTGTAGGCTTGTGGGGTTTCAGTTTCAAATGCCATAATCAGTAGCGCTCCACCAGAGCGTTTGTCTCTGGGAAGGGGTTTAAAGTGTGTTTTTAGCAGTTGAGAACTTCTTGTGCTTTTTGTACCTGTAGCCTTCACCCTTGTTGAACGCTTGGTAGAGAGGATGGTGGGTCAGCTCCCTCAGCTGGACCATCACAAAGCCCTGCTGCACAGGTTTGGTTGCAAGGTGGCAGTTTGCTGATTTGTATGTTTTGATTTGTTCACAAAAAAGTTAAATTGGTAATACCATATCTCAGCATTTTCTTAATTATCTTTCCTGTTTGCAATTTAGATGAGCTTTAGGCAGTTGATAGAAATTGAAACTCTTCTAGCCAAAAGTATTGTGCAAGTCTCCTGTTTGCCCTGATGCTCTTGGGTGTAGCTTATAAGGAATACTATTGTATCTGCTTTCTTCTTCCTCCTGTTATAGACAAGTTCCTCTTTGCTTGCCTTTTTCTTTTAAATCAAAGGGAACTGTTAACAATGGATAATGGTTTATGTTTTCAGGGATGCTGTAACTACTTTTTAATTTTTTTTCCCTGTGAAAATCAGTGCAAACGCCTGGGTACTCAACTCCTCTGAAAACCAAACAGATTAGACAAAGATCTTTTAAAAAAAAGTGTGTGTTTAGGTGCTTTTCTCTGTTTTGTGTTTATAGTTGACGGATTCCCTGAAGCGCCTGAAAGACAGCAACCTTTCTTCTGCGGGATCATCTGTCACCCCAAACAGTAGCACGCCGTTTTCCCATGACACAGCCTATTCCAGCTGTCGACAAGACACCCCAAACTCGTACAGCCAGTTTACCCCACAGTCCCAAGGAACACCTCACACGCCACGGTTAGGGACGCCGTTTTCCCAGGATTCCACCTATTCTAGTCGTCAGACAACGCCGGTGTACCATTTTGGGCAGGACAGTGGGTACAAACCCAGAAGACACGAAACAAAATTTACAGATGCCTACAACCGTCGACTGGGACATCACTACGTTCATAACTCGGCAGGTGTTTACCGAGGGACGGAGCATCAGTTTAGCACATACAAATCCCATCAGCAGGAGCCAGTTCAGTTCTCTCACACTCCTCCCCTGAGCCACTCTAGTTCTTCGAGCTACAAATCTGCCTTCTCTCCCTACCAAGCACCAGCTGTATTTCCCCAATCTGATGAGCAGCAGTTTCCTCAAACTTCCAGGGAAACAGAGTACCGAAGACCTGCACCACCTCCCGCTGAGATGGTTGTGGAAAGCAGTGCTGCCACTAATATAGATTTTGTCCCGGTGAAGGAGAAACAGGAGGAGCCTCCACCCTTGCCCGACTCGAACTCTGCTCCTGAACCGAGCACAGCATCCTTCTCTCAGACTCCAGAGAGAAGTGAGACCCCCGGCACCCCCACCATGGAGTCCGAAATGCAGCATAACAGTTTAGACTCAAGGATTGAGATGCTCTTAAAAGAGCAGAGAACAAAGTTACCCTTTCTTAATGAGCACGACTCGGATAACGAGGTCCGAATGGAAGGTAGCCCTATCTCCTCTTCTTCTTCCCAGCTCTCTCCCATCCCAATGTACGGTTCGAACTCTCAGCCCGGTTACAGAGGTCAGACGCCTTCCTCGCGCCCTTCCAGCACAGGCCTGGAGGACATTAGCCCCACGCCGTTACCTGACTCCGACGACGACGAGCCCATCCCTGGGACGGCTTCTCTGAGTCAGAATTCCCGGGGAACGTCAGAGGCCAGCATGACTCCCATTGATCAGCTGAGCAGGACCTCCAAAATTGAGACCTTGGAGGCTAAAGAAATGGTGCCTGGTGACCAGACTCCAACATCAGAAAAAATGGACGAGGTAAGTGAGCTGGAACTGAGTTACGAAGCTCCGTGCGTATCCCCAGAGCTGGGCAGGGCAGGGAATCGCTCTTCTGTTTTAGTGTCATTAGAGCGTAGGGTTTCTGGTGGCTTTTTCTTTTACTGAAGGCATCTGGGAATGAGTTAGACGTGACACAAAGTGATGGTCTTAATCAACTTGCCAGTCTCCAGCTTTCCTTGTTTATAATAGCAGCCTGCTGCAATTTATAGCTTCAGGAGAGCTCAAGGACTGCACAAGCCACGGCAGTTTGGCTAGTGCTCGTGCTGTGTGAGTGTCCTGAGCGTCGATAGACACTTAAGCCACTAGAGGAATTAATCGAGCACTTTCTTCCATCGCTTTGGTCCCTGAGCGTGGGTGTGTATGTATGCACACACTTGCTTAACGGGGCTTTCATGTTACGCCAAAGTATTGAATGTATACTTTGTTTGATAGCTCTCCAGCTATTTATGCCATCTGGTTTGAACGGGAGACAGTTGCTGGGTTTTAATACTTGCTTTGCTCGGTTGCAAGGGGGAGGTAGCTGGCTTGTGGGGGATGTGCTCCACCAAGTCTTCCAATAATAGAGTGGAGCTTGCTGCCTCTGCTGGGGCATTTGTGGCTGAAGGGACAGAGCTTAACGTTGTGGAATGGTGCCAGCAGACAGAAATTACGTTGCATGACGTGTCTGTTTGGGAGGTCTGTTGCAACATATGTGAGTATCGCTGCAGTGGATGTGTTGGTCCTATTCTGCTGTGTAAAGGAACGGCCAAAATGCAGGTCTTTGCAAATGCCAGACGCTTTCTCCTCAGTGTTTATAATAGTCATGCAAGCAAATGAAGCTGCTGTCAGTGGTGTGCAAGAACTCTGCAGTGAGGGGACCTCGACCATCCAAGAGGGCTGGTCTTGTGTAAATGTCCCGAGCGTGGTAGATCAATTTAATTTACTCGTGAAAGTTTGATAGGGTTAAGCTGGCAGAATGGATTTCCCTCCGGTGGTCTGCAGTTGTGAGGTTTTCACCCGAGAAGTGGCTGCATTTCAGGAGAGGGGGAGCTGCTCCTGTACTTACAGGCTTTGCAGAGCGCTTAACTGGAGGAGAAGCGCTGCAGTAATAACACAATGCAGGTCTCAGTGCTAAATAGAAAAAAAAAAAAGTAACTGTACTGGATATTTTGTTTTTTCTGCGTGCCTTTCCAAACCTGCTTGTCCTTGCAGTTGCCAGTTCAGCCCTTGAAACAATTCAGCTGCTTGAGGTCTCATTCATCATCTAGGCTGGCCTGGGCTCTCCTCTTGGGAGGCAAGTGCCTGGCTGGTGGGACCTGGTGATGTATTAATTAGGAATGGAGTTTTGATTCCTAGAGCTTAGTCTGGCGGGCTTTTAGACAAACTAAGAGTTTGTCTAAAAAAACAAGGAAGGCACCCCTCATCCCCTTGCCGTTCTGGGCTTGTATCTGCTGTCCTTACTCTCGTGCAAGTGGGTTGCAGCCAATTCTGAGCGTGTTTAGGAAGATGGATGAATGCCAGCATGGTATGTGGGGTCAGGCACTTTTAGCTGAGATCAGCGTTGGGGGACTGGCTGGGATGTTATATTTGTGGGTTGTGATATGAGGCAGCAACGTGCTGACGTTGAAGCCCGTGTTGTCTTCGCTTAATAAGATGGTGGTGTCAGAAGTTCACGTCGCTGGTTCTGTGATACAAAATGATACAAATACCTCCATCCTCTGCAGAAGTCAGAAAGGTGGTAGCAGGGTCTCCATGCAGGTCATTGCTGCCTTGATTGTCTCCTCCCTGCAAAAAGTTTGATGTTTCTTGTTGGAGCTGTTTATTCAACCCTCCTCTTGGTTACAAATCACACTAAGCTATTCTGGTATGTTTGAAAAGTTGCCTGTGCCTTTCACTGCTCCGTCTGATGCACAAAAACCTATCTCCATGTGGTTTTGCTTCCTTCCCCCGCCCTTCTCTCCCCCCCAGTTTTTTCCTTTAGAAAAAGGCTCTCCTGGCTTCCCTGTCTTTTGCTGAAGGAGCAGAGCTGAACAGTGACTTAACATAGGCTGAAATTTGAGCTGCAGCTTTCCAACTGAGTTAGAGAGGGGCATTGAGTCTGTCTGAGGGCTGGAAAGCTGAACCTCCAGCTTCAGCCTATTGTGATACCACTATTCAACTTTCAGTCCTTCAGAGGATCCTCCAGCAAAACAGAGGGAAGGCAGACCCGAATATTTCTAGTGACTGTGCAGCGTGGGGAGACGAGCAGAAATGATATATTAGCGTAGGGAGGGCTCATTAAGCATCATAAGGAAGCAATAAAGGGCAGAGAGTTCGAACTTCTTATTTACTTCATATTTGGCTCTTCAAGGGTCAGAGCAGCCCCAGGCCAGCTCTCTTTGGGCGGGTGCTCTATCTGGGAAGGCCTCAGGATTCATAAGGGTGCCAGCAAAAGTTGCGGGGAAGTTTTTCAAGGACCTACTCCTGTTTCCCATCAGAACAGTCACAATTTTTGTCAACGATTGCTAATATGGTAACATTTGTTCTATAGGTGAAGCGCTGTCAAATCATCAGGCAAGTTAACCACCTCAGACTTGCCGTGAGTAAAGGAAGTACAGCCAAGCCCCAGCAATTGCACTGATTTATCATGCAAGACCCTGGAGTTTGATTTCAAGATCCGGTACGATACTCCTAAGCCAGAGCTTGGCAGGGAGTTTGGGTGTGGGAGAGGAAGGGCTGTACATCTGTCTGCAACACCTAACTCCGCCTAATCTCAGAGCAGTGATTATGGTCTGCAGAGAAAGTCGTGCTAAGCTTAGCCGAGGGACGAGCGCTGAGAGGTGGAACAGAGCAGGATGTGGGCAGTACGAGGTAAGAGGAGAAAAGGGATCCTTTACAAACAGCACAACCTGCCAGCCAGGAAGACAAGGTAGACAGGGCTTTTTCAAGAAACTAGAAGATGGCAAGGAAAGACAACAGCCGAGCTGCATTGTTATTTTAGGAAACTTTTTGAGGGTAGCAATGTACAAACTTTCCTTCCTATGTTCCTGAGAGATAACAAGGAAAGAATTGTAATTATTTCTTTTTCACAGGATCTTTGCTGTTTCAGAAGTGCAAAGGTTAAGTAAGTAGAGTTTGACATTTTGACATCCCATTTGAGCCAGGTCTTGTTTTTGCTTGGCTTGTTACAGGAAGAGGCCCTGCCTGTGTGTGCTTCGGAGGGTGGCAGGATTATAACAAGTCACTTTATTCTATATTGATGATGCCTTTTCATGTTTCAGCATATGAACGTATTAGTTTGTGTGCCTAGCCAGTGTGTAATAGGAAGACCATATGACTGACAATGGTATTTTTCCAGATTTACAAGTACAGAAGTACTTTTTAGTTGAGGGATCAACACGCTCCTGTCTTCCTGGGAGTTTGGCTGAGCACGTAGTTACTGTGGTGGGAGGGGTACCTTAAAAATGCCAAGGATAATCATAAAAATGAAGATCCTGAAACATGAATGAGGTGAGAGCAGTTCTCCTGCTGCTTGCTGTGAATTTTATGAAATGGTTTGGGGAGCGAACTGGAAGTCGCACAGCGCTCAGCAGCCATAGAGATCCCGAAAGCTGCTGCTGTCGCCAGCACCCCTCAGTGTCTCACTCGGCTGTTGGGAATGTTTTTAATGCCACTCTGGATGCTGAGGTGACTCTTACAGGACAGCATCAGCATCCGTGTGACAAGCTGTGTGTGTGCAGCTGATCCTCTTGCAGTTACCCAGGGAGAATTTCGGAGCTGTGCTTACACGTAGATGAGATGGATCAGGCTCAGCCTTACAGTGAGCTCTGAAGTCCCTGAGGTTACATCTGGGCTCAGTTTGCACTTTGCATTGAAGTATCTGTGGGTTCTTGTGTGGTCGCAGCCAGAACTGGAAGAAATTTATGTTGAAGTGTCACGTTGTCCCTCCGGAGCCTTAGCAGGATGTGATGACATTCTCCGCAAGACCCTGCATCGTGTCTTGTGCCGCTCCATGCTGCTGCGTCCCCATCCAGACCCGGCTGTGTTTCAGTAGCTGCTAAATGATTCCCCTTTCCTACAGAGCTGCGTTTACCCTTCAGTTGTCTGTGAGAGAAAGCAGTGCCCCGAGGCTGTCCAGGCAGTGAGAGGAGCTGCAGGGGGTTTCTCTGCCAGCAGTACCTGCAGCGGTTGCCCCTCGATGCCCCTTGGAGCTGTGCTATGCAGGAGTGAGTCGATCTCTGCCTGCAGAAGGATGCTGTCTCCTCCTGTACCCCGCTCCTGTCCGTGGGTTGTGCAGGGTCAGAGGCAGCCCCGTGTTCCTGGAACACTCACAGTGGGTTAGATGGAGTCTCCTAAAGATGAACCCTAAGGGATGTTTCTAGGCTGGGGAGTCCAGAAGTGATTTATTCAAGGTAAATGCACAGTAAGGTTGAGAAAGTAGAGTCTTAAGAGCCAGGAAATTTGATACCTTGGTTTCCACAGTAACTGTGCAAGAGCCCTTATGCCCATAAGTAGCTGTTACGTATGTATAATATATATGGGTACACCTGGAATCCAATTTACAGCTAGAGTGGGATTCATCATTTCTGGAGGGAGCGGGGGGGGGGTGTAGGTGTGGGGAATGGTTGCTCTGAATGTATTTTTTTAATTGAAGGAGGGAGAAAAACCTGAGAGCTGTGATTTGTGCCCAGTCTCATAAACAGTTTTTCAAATTTTCCTGCCTCCTGAGCTCTTGCAAATGCGATCATGCCTGACAGAACTGGTTCCTAATGGAAACTCAAAAAATAGGTATATGTTATGACCATGAATTTCCAGAAATGCAGCCAGCCAATGCCCAGGCAGCAAAGATTTGGATGACTGCTGTAGTTTTACACGTGTATTACACCAGCCATGCTAAACTTGTGAAATTAAAATGAGAGCAAACTGCTTAAACTGTGGGTTCAGTTCTGCCCTCCCTGACCCAGGCACAACAGCAGCGAGAAGCCATGGAGACTTCAGGGGATCTTGTGGAGTTTAAGCTTGTTCAGAAAAGAAAGGCAGCACACAAATCCCTCACAAGGTGATTTAAATATGACACTACACTGGACTCTTTTTTGAGAGCTCACAGATCTGTTCAGCCCCTGCGCCCAGAGGAGGGAGCATGCTGGGGCAGGACTGCAGCCCTACATCCTCTCGGGGATGCTTGGGGCTGAGGGTCAGTTCCCATATAACCTGGCCAAGGTAAGATTGTCCTGGCTACTGAAGCAGTGGAAATGCAGGGTATTGTTACCTTACGGGTTTTTTTCAGAGCTTGTACTGTGGAAGACCACAGGCAGGGACTGCTTCCTTCTACATCTGATTCATTTACCACATGACAACCTGCTGTTCCTGCAAAAATTTATACAAAGTAGAAAAGTCTGTTCGTGTTTGCTAAGTTGTGTTTAACTTTTGACTTTTTTGTATTTGTCTCCAGTTTGATTCTTGGAGTGCTGGAAAAACTGGTGATTAGCAATGCAGAGGGCTTGACCGGCCAAATGTGTTCAATATAGGAAGCAGCGAGAGGTAACAAGCCCAGTGTCAGTTTTTACAGTCACTTCTTCAGATCAGAATTGCGTAGGATTCACCTGGTGTTCCTGGTGATGCTCCACCTTGTACGTGTATGCTCATGGGAGGAAAAAAAGGAGAAATACTTGACTGTTTTGGGTTTGGGTTTCAGTTGAGATACCTAACAACTTCAGTAGAATGAGAGAACATGTCTCTTGTTGATAACAGAGCTAGAAATGGTGAAATGCTCTGGAGTGTAACTGAAAAATAGAAAGCAGGCTGTGGTTGGGAGGCTGAGTGGTTCTTTCACTCTCTCACACCAGGCCAAGACTTTGAGGCTTTTGCATTTTGCATACCTAATAGAAATGACATTGCCGTCCCTTTTTATAAATCACTGTTGCTGATTATACTCTTGCCACTAGCTCAGTTCGTTCTCTGTTTTGCCACCAGTGACTTTCTGTAAATTTTCAGTTCCTGGTGAACTGGGTACGTGTAATAGAATTGCTTGTTAATAGGTAGAGCACCGCTTATTTTATGTTTATATAATCTATAGGTGCTCTGCTGCGCTGGAAACTGAGATCCAAATTACAATGTTTAACTGTAGCATATGGCGGAATAATATTTGCAAGTCTGAGCTCTGCAGACCATTTACAGTTAGAGAGCCCTTGGCAGCTTCCTTTTGCTGCTTACAGAGTTCTTCCTGTTCTTTTCAACACTCAGGTTTTAGCAGTGATGATACTGAATGTTCAGATGTCCTAAGTGCAGGCTGTGAAGCCTCGCATTGAAGTGACACGTTTTCCTCGCAGTTTCTCCAACCCATTATCGTTCTAGTTGCATTTTGCATCTGATGGTTGTGAAAAAGTGACCAAGGGAATGCAGACAAGTTACTGGATGGCAGCATGTGTTGCAACATGCAGTGACACTGAGAAAATGTGCCAGTGTGTTAGGTAATCAGGAGAAATATTGAGAAAATAATTGCTGTTAACATATTGTGCTGGCAGCCGCCAGAGCAGCACCAATTTCTGGGTCTGATTTTGAAGAAGACGGAGCAGCCGCTGTGTTCTATATGTGTCTGTGTCTGACACAGAGCAGTGAACAGACGAGTGCTTATTCAAATCTCGGCTGGCTGTTGCCTTTTCTGGAGTCCTCTAAATAGATACAGTTCATCAGTAGAATGTTTTTTCTGTATGCATCAATTTTGAGTCTCATGACTTTGCCACTCCCCTGCTATTAATTTCAATTTTCAGTTTGGGGTACTTGCTTGTACCTAGTGAAGATGGGGCAAAACTCAAAACGAAACCTGTGAGTTCGTTAGCTCTGCACATCACGTACCTGCCCACGAGGGCTCCTTTGACGCAGATGTGTTACTGCTGGGACAGGATTTATTATGAAAGTGCAGTGCTTGCTTTTGGAAATGCCCGTTCATCATGAGAAAAAGGTTGCACAAACTTTTCAGCTCCTAAAACCAATGTATTTTCAAAAAAAAAGTTTTAAAGAAAAGTATTTTCAAATGTTTGTTATTTGCTTAGTGCTAAAATAAAGCCCGTAGCTGCTTTCACAAGGATCCAGCAGTGCAGACAGGCCTGATGAGGTCAAGATGCATATAAAATAGTGAGACTGCAAATTGGGGTTTCTAGTTTCTTCCCGGGTTGGAAGAGGTTCGCTCCTCCGGGCATTGCAAAAGCGTTGCTTCAGGAGCAGTATGAGTAAAGGAAGTTGTTCGTGGCTTGGTCTTCGGCAATCGCTCTTTGCATAGAGGGCACTGTGAGCACTGCACAAGCATGGCGTGGGGAGGAAACGAAACTGCTGCTTGAACTTGACGCTGGCAGCAGTTCTTATGGTTTGGAGGTTTGGTTGCAAAAGGGTCAGACGGCTGTAGCAGAACTTCCAGTTTTCACTCGTTGGGACTTGGGTGTTTTGACTTAGGCGCTTTTGAGTAGCATTTGGATTTGCTGGCTGCTGTGAACGTGTGTGTGTTGTGGAGTATGTATTTATGTGGAGTTGACGGCTGTGTACTAAGAGCAGTTTATCGCACACCTTTGACCAGCTCACCTGTGTTTTGCCTGGTATCTCTCTCCATATCAGTCAGTAAGTCAGGGAGACCGCTAGGAAAAAGGCTCTGAGAACGATGAGGACGGGAGGAAGAGAAGAAGCAGAGATGGTCTCGCCAGGGTCCAGTTCTTCCCGTTTTTCCTTCTTGCCTGCACCTTCAAGCATTCAAGGTGAGATGTCCTCAGGCTCACCACTGCCTGAATTCCCTGTATCAATGACTGCAATGACATGGAGCCTTAGGAAGAAGAGGGCTGAAGATGGTGCAGGTTGGATGACGTGAAGGAAGGACTGAGTTTTGTTTTTCCTGGGGTTGAAACAGCCCTTCGCAGCCTGATCAAGGAATCAGATGTCTGCTGCTTTTGTGGATGGTCCGGAGACAGAGTTGCTCGCTTGTATCCAGATTTTTCCAAAAAGAGCTGTGTTTCATGGTGAACAGTATAGTTTTGTGCTTATGTCCAAGCGGCGTATCCTCCTCCCGCTGCTGCGCAGGATTAACATGCGTTGCACATGTCGGGGAGACGTTCCCTCTGGAGCCTGGGGAAGAATTGCTGAAGTAGGCAGCTTCTTACCAGGTTTCCCTTCTCCCAAAGGAGCTTGTTATTTCTGGTGCCTTGTGTGTCCCGGGCAAAACAAAACAGATATATTTCAGATGATGGCAGTGTTATTTGGTGGAAGCAGGAGCTGGTTTAATGTTGTCGCATAGCTCTGGGGACAGTTTCCCAATCTAGTCCTTGTTGCTAAGCTGTTGCCAAACGTGGCATTTTGGTCAGCGTATGTGGCTGAGAGTTTCCAGTGCAGATAATTGAAATAGTCTCTTTGAAGGATGCAGATAAATGTGAGCAACTGTTATCATGGTGCTACAAGCATTTTGCTATTGTCTGGGAAAAAAATTACTTAGAAAATACGAAAATCCTTAGGACTGCATAAAATTATTCAAATTATAGTAAAACATAAAGGGCAATCTACCGGTTGAATATATGCCATGGAGGTGTGTGTGAAAGGATGCATTTCGACAAGGGAATCTCAATGAATTTATTTGCTTGTTAATACAGTATCAGGTGGGGTGTATCTCCCAAATTACACCAGAAAAGTGGTAACAGCAGATGCTTTTGCAAACCTGAGGCGTATTCCAGGTCAGTGAGAAGGAGGCAGGAAGGCGGTGTGGGTTTGGTGGTGAAGGGCAGCCTGGTGCTGGCAGAGCCCCACTGGAGGATGGAGCCCTGATGCTGGGGCTGCTTTTAAATTCCCCGGGAGCTAGCATTGCACAGGGAGCACCCAGCCTGGCTGCGAGACACCAGAAGTAAGCTGTGATCCCTGCTGGGTTGCATGCTCAGACTTCAGCTTGAGGAAATCTTGTTACGTGACTTTGCCTTGGCTCATTGCTGGGATGCACGTGCTGCAGGAGGGCTGAGGCACAAGGCTGCAGTCAGGGAAGTGCCTTTTGGCACAGCTGCTGTGGGTGCACGGTCCTTTGGGGGGACCCTGGGCGGCTTTTGCAGCCCAGCTCAGCTGGCTCTGTATCGCTGTGGGGTCACGGAGAGGGGGGAAGCAGACAAGGGGGGCACAAGGAACAGGTGGGTTTGCACTTTTTTTTGTGTGTGTGTGTGAGCCACTGTGCAGTAGGTTCAGATTCCACGTGGCCTCTGTCTTTGCTCTGAAATGCTTTGTGTGAATCTGCTTTCAGTGTCTCAGCTGAAGAAAACCTGAGCTTTAGATCGTACCATGCCTTTGGAAAAAAAAAATCAGAAGGACAGCTCGTAATAGTCTCTAGACTTCTGAATTGGAATGGAGATTGTGTTAGGACTAGATTTTATTGTAAGTGAATTTGGGGCTGAATGTACAAACTGAGTTGTAAGAAGGATGAATGTTGGACCCTTGTTATGACCCAGTTTTTGCAGTATTTTTACTATTTTAACTGAGCTCTGGTATCAAGAGTATTGCACAGTGTAACTGTTCTAGTGAGGCACTACCTTAGTATCACATCCAGTAAGCGAGATATATTGATTTTGGTACGTGGTATAAGACGTACCGTGCAGCTCTGGTGCTTCAAAAGGTCCTGAGGCTAAACCATCCTAAGTAAAAAAACTATTATGTGCAAACCACCAAGCCAGCTGTTCCTGCACAACTGCTAAAAACACCCAAACGTGCCCATGCCTTCCACCTGGTCACCTGAATTGGTGAGCGATGCATGGAGTGCATGAGCGCAGAGCCGTGTTTGGCTGGTTTTGTGCCTTTCACATAACTCTTCAAATGAGTAACCTTGCCTTTTCAAGAGTTCTTATGTAGCTTCAAACTAATGAAACAATCTAATGGGAAAGCTGCTTTAAAAATAAAAATGAGAGCTGTGTGACTGAGCGGTATAGGTATGTCTGCTCAGGTATGGGCTGTAGAGATGCCGTACTGCCGTGTGCTTCTGCAGGGCTTTGCACTCATCTTGATCATTTTAGTAAAGTTTTTTTAAAGCAAGCGTTAAGGAAGTGAGTAAAATAAGTGTCACCGAGATGGGGAGGCCTGAAAGAGCCTGAGGGCTGGGGTGGTTGGTCTGAGGAGGAGAGTGTGGGTCGCCTGGCACTGGCTGCTGCTGCACGGCACTGCACGTGTGCATGCAGCCGTTCCTCTTGAGCGGTCATCTGTGGTAGAGCTTGATTATGTCTTTGCTGCAAGAGAGAACAGAAAGAGGCTTTGGAGCAATTCACGAGTAAGCAAGGAAAAGGCACGTCCTTACCTTTCTTAGGTTGTCTCTGGTGTCGGGGGTTATTTTCTCTGGGTTACTGAAAGACCTTCAGGGGGAGGTCAGAGCAGTTCTTGCCATGCAAAAACTCCATCAGCAGCAGGGCTGTATGTGGTGGTGCTCCCCTGGCCTCCCTCTGCTCCTCGTGACCAGCAGATCAGGGCATGATCTTGTTCAGTAGCTGCTGGTGGACCTGTCTTCCACAAACATCTAATCCGTTTTTAAACCCATCTGTACTTCTGAGTATTTGCAGTATCCTGTGGCAATGAGGTGCGCAGTTTTGCTCTAGGTGAAAAGTGTTTCCATGTGTTTGTTTTAAACCTCCTGCTTGCTAATTAGGGGACAGGTGGGGAAATCAGCATACTTTACCTCTTGTCTCTTTTTTGAATATTTTATGCCTGCACAAATGGCAGTGGGAATGCAGCCCAGCTGTGGGGTATTTCCACTCTGGTAATTTAGAACAGTTGCGGTTACACAATTTATTTTGCATATAGTGGGGATAGTTTAATAGCAAAAGTTTGGTATCTTCTAGAAGGCCACGAGAAATGTCATGTCCTGCACAGAGATTATTTTTATTAGGGTATCAGTCCTAACAGTTGGCAGCCACAAGGGTTATGTTTCTGTCACCCGAGAGGAGTGGTATGGGGAAAAAGTTGCCTTTCCCTCACTGAGCAGTCTTTGAAGTGGGACAATTTGAAGGTATTTCTGGCTGGATATTGCTTTAGGCTTTGTCTTAGAACAAGGAAGATTTCTAATGTTTTAATGAATGTGTTACGTACCTCAGCTGATGTGCTTGTTTCTCTGCTCTCTGGCTGCGCTTAGTTAAATCAGAGTACAGCAAGAGAAGGAAAACCTAAGCAGGAAATAAAGCAGTGAAAAATTCAAGATGCCTCCAGAGAGAAGATCCGTAAGAGAAGAGGAATGTTACCAAAGGGGAACTGTTTCTTGCTGGCCTCACCCTTGCTTTTGAGGAAGAACATCTCTACTCAGCCTCTTCAGCTGCTTGAAATAGGCTCCTTGGAGCGAAGCGTCTCCTGCGGTGTAGCTGGGTTTTAATGCATCTACGGCACTTTGCTGGGAAGGACTTGTTAGCTTGTGTTGTAATGCTCAGAAAATGAGTGGAGCCTGCTAAGCTCATTAGGGTGCCAGTCGTCGTTTGTGGTCACTGCTGTAAAGGGCTCGCAGTCGGGCCGCAGCAAGTTAGAGAGGGGCCTCTCGTTGCCCGGGGTCGTTCTCTGCTGCGATGTCCCAGCAGGCCTGGAGCTTACACCAGTTGCAGTGGGGGCTTCATCCAACGTGGTTTCAAATGCTTTTTGTCAAGATCAGGTGAACTGGCTGAACAGTCCTGTCTGCAGCAGTTTTGTTGGGAATTTCAGAAACACAGTCCTGTTTGTCTTGTCTTGGGACGATGGCAGCGGCTGTCCCTGGAACAGAAGACCGCAACTTTTCTTATTTGAAACCATACTGTGTTGCCACTGTGACTGTCGTCCTAAAGACCTTACTAACAGCACGTTCCCTCTTTCACGCTTTCTTACTTCTCAAATAGTTGGTGCTGGGATAGGAGACAGCTGCTGGGAGGAGAGTAGTGCTGAGTCTGCGTGACCTCCCAGGCCAGCCGTGGAGGGCTCATGAAATCTCAGCAAAAGTGTGTGGGAAAGGGAAAGGTTCGTGTAAAAATCAGGACTTTAACTCTTTCCCCTTGCTTACTCCATGCTTTTTGGAGAGTAAAAGCTGTACTTGTTTGGAAGGGGCAGTTCTGGGCTACCTCCATCAGCTGTGGGCTACAGACTCGTGGGTTTTCTTGCAGGTGCCAAAAACAGTTGGACCTCTTTGCTTCCCAGCTGCATGAACAGATCAGGACTGCACCCTAGAAACTCAGGGCAAGAATAGCTCCAGCTCTTGGAGAACAGAGGGAGGAGCCAGGCTCATCATGTGGGATGCCTCTTGAGAAGGAAGGCAAGTGTCTGATCTGCTGCCTCGGGATGTACTTAATGGCAGTTGGATCTGAGAGCAGACAGCGGTGAGCAGAAGAGCATTAAACAATGATCCTGATGAACGATCTAACGAAAGCTCTCCTTTTTCTCTTTTGCTCGTTGTCCTTCAAGACCTCAATTCCTTCGTTTCTGCCCTCCCTTCTGAGGAGACTCCGTGTTTCACAACTCAGGTGGCATTGTGGATGTCCGGGTCTTGCAAATGAAGCTGCTGTTGCTACTAACGCTGGAAATACAGGGATCACTGAACAGAGCGCTGAAAATGCTGCCATAACAGTAACAGCCACGTGATTTCAGATACTTGAGGGTATAGTAGTAGTATGTAAAAGGGAAAGAATATCAAATTGGCCTAGTTCTGCTGATTAGAACTTGTTTAAATACAGTATGTGTACAACCTATTCTTCAGTAGGCTGATATCAGCTGGGAAGCTAGACTGTTTTCCAAGCTTATCTACCTTCTTATCGGCCTGTTGGTAGCAGGATCTGAATTTGTGGCTCCATTTCACCTAAGATTTAAGTATGAGGGTAAGCTCAGGGGGATGTCACGTGAGCTGCTGCCTGGCACTGAACTGTAAGGTGTCTGTGTACTCTGCACGTGCAATTATTGCACTTTTTTCTTTAACTTATAGACGCACTCTGATTTAGTGTTGCCAGTTCCCTTCATCATCTTTGACTGTAAAGTACCTTCTGCTGTCTAGAAACGTGGGTGCATTTCTGCACACCAGTGTGAAGAACAAAACAGAGCATTTCAGAATCATTTGGGAAATGAGTTCTCCGTATACCGTGTGATTTCTCCTAAATTCCTTGCTTTTCTTTGCATCTTTAGAGAGGGAGATGCTGCCTGAAACTCTGCATCTTTTGTGTGTGGACAAACCTTAGAATAAAATCTGCTGGTAATAGCTGAGATGGCAGAAAATGACAGGAAAGCCCGTTGCATGCTTACTGCCACCTGTCTCTTTTTTTCAGAGAGGCCGTGTAGTTCCTCTGTTGGATTTGGCTGCATCACTGAACCTGGTGTCTGAAAAGGGCTTTACCTGGGTAAAGCCAGTCTGGCTGTATGAAAGTCTTTGGGAGAAGCAGAGAACATTCCCTGACTAATTTATCTGTAGGGGGTATTTTCTTGCCACTCTACCATCCTTTTATGCATGACTTAGCTTCCCAGCCGACTAAAGCCTTTGAAGTTAGCTTGCAAATAGCTCTTCATCTGTCCCTTCCCCCCACCTAAAATAGGGAAACCAGAACAACCATTGCTGAGGAAAGAGCCGGCCTTGTTACGTGGCTCCCCAATGTTAACACCCCCCTCTCTCTTCCTCCTTCCTTTTCCCTACCTCCTCCTCCCCCCCATAAAGAAACCTTTTTTTCCCCTTTAATAAGATCTTCTTAAGACTTGAGGGAAAAGGCCATGGTTCCATGAGATGGTAAATCCAATTTTAGGGTGTTTCATATGTGATGAAAAACACTATGGCCGCGTGACGCAGCCCCTGAATTGGCACGCATTCGCCCTGCCAGTTCGGATTTGTTCATATAATGCAGAACGGGCGACTGTCCAGGCAAGCTTCGCATCGGGGCATGCACGGGCTGCCCAGGCATCCCTGATCTCGGGCTGGGGGCCAGTGACTCCCCGTCTCGTACTCTCACTGTATTTTGTGATCTGCCTGGTTGTATGATCGCGTTCGTCTTGGCTCAAATCTGTATAGTCAGGGGGCCTGGAAGCTTCCAGTCTCAGCACTGATGGATGTGGACCCAAAGGATGTTACATTGGCCTGCCCTGTCCCTGCGGACACCGGAGTATCCCTTGAGCATGCTGGAAGCCCAGGGGCAATGTCTGGCTTCTCCAAATATCCCTTCTTTGGTGATCTTGCCAACAGGAACGNGGCACTGATGGATGTGGACCCAAAGGATGTTACGTTGGCCTGCCCTCTTCCTAGAGCTGTCCCTGCGGACACCGGAGTATCCCTTGAGCATGCTGGAAGCCCAGGGGCAATGTCTGGCTTCTCCAAATATCCCTTCTTTGGTGATCTTGCCAACAGGAACGGTATAACCACATCACATGCTGTGAAGCTTGCGGTTCAGAGCCTCCTTTCCCTCGTGGAAGGGACAAAGACCACTCCTTTTCTGGAAGGTAATGCCCTCGACATTAACAGAGCAAACCCCTCAGCAAGTTATTGCCCTCTTTGCTAATTCATCTCTTTAGGCTTTCTGCTGAGGCAGATCTGGCAGTTGTTTTCCTTTTGGCTTCATTTATGGCTCTGAGGCTTGCTATCCTAGGAAGCTCTTGCAGCGGGCTCTGGGAAGTCATGTTGAAGAATAAAGTATGGTGCTCTCTTGCCAAGACAAGGGATTTTTGAATGCTCTGAATGCTGGTTGAGTCTTCTCCCTTTGGAATCGCGTTTCTCAAGTCGTCTTGTTTCTGGATCAGTGAAGATCTGGTTACCTTGGAGCACTAAACACGCTGCGTTTGCTTACCATCTCCGTCCTCTTTGCTTCACGTAAAGTTCTGTCCTTCCATGGATCTCTCGTTAGACATTTTTAGCCTCATGGAGATGCTTAGAGGCTGCCTAAGTGGGTGTTTCTTACTCGAGGATCTGTCTCAGCTTTTGGAAAGGAGAATCCATGCAGCTTCTACAACCACTGGAGCTTCTATTTACAGTGAAGGAAAAATAGCCCGGATCGCTCATGTTCAATTGCTGCATTTATTTTTTCCTGGTTTTCTTTTTTTTTGTGGGCCACTATTTCAGCCCTATGTCCTGGGCTTTGCTTTGGGAAATACTGACTTAAGCTACAGCTCTGTTCCTTTCCCTGGAGACATCGATGTTATTTCACTGCCCTGCGGGGAGAAGGCAGACGATAATCTCTGCTGGAGTCTGAGAAGGTGCTTCGAAGTGTTGAGACCATTCTCAGGTGCTCGAGCCATCATCTGACGGCCTGCAGGAAACTGCAGGAGATCTGCACGAGTGTGGGATACTGTCTTTGGCACTTCAGTCATTTTAGCTCATTCTATGATCTTAATTCACTAGACTTTCTAATGATCGCATGGACCAGCGGGCAGCCTTCCAGCTCTCTCGCTGTCCTTAAAACACAAGTTGATTTACTTACATTCCTAGGGTCAGAAAACACTGGAAGGGAATGAGGAGATCTTTTCCCTTTGTAAGCGTTAGCTCCGCATGCTTCCCCAACTTGAGAGCCCTTCCTGCTGTGCGCTGAAAGCCCAGGTGACCTCCTTCCTTGCGTGCTTCCAAATCCCACGTCGTGGCATCTCCCCGTGTGCAGGACAGTCTAATTAAGGACCAGCACCTGGGGCAGCACATTGCGAGACACAAACGAGCGCCGTGGTGGCTTTTCCTCACTGTTGTCCCCCTGTTCTGGGACTCACGGGGGCTTCTGGGGAATTCTCCCTCTATCCTTCTGTGGTTTGGGGTATTGACTTCAAGTTACCTCTTGGCTTTAGAAGAAAAAAACAAAGTGGTGTATGTTAGGCTGGTGTTTGCAGCGCTGTTTGTTTACAGCGAGCACTAGAATATTATTGTCACTTGTTTTACTCGTTGTGCAGCCCTGTAGGTGTGGAGAGGATAGTCTGTGCCAAAGAAGTGCTGCAAATAAGTACCAGACCAAAACACAAGCTGAGCCAAGGCAGTGCGTGTGTCAGGTAGGGTATTGTCATCTCCTAGAGCTTGAATTCTCTTTTTGGAGTATTGAGAGATACTTTAGCGAATGATAATAAAAGAGCCAAAACACCCAAGTAACATGTCTCCTTCCGTGAGAAATCCCTGCTCCATTGTGGCCTTTTTGGTGCCCCGTTTCGTGGGGGACAGCGGCGAGTCCATTGCCCTGAATTGCGTTCTGCTCTGCCTCATTTGCAACCTTTGCCTGCGCGTTAGATTTGCATATGCTGTGTAAATATGTAGCTGTATAAAGAATCATGCAGTCTTCTGTTTTCAAGATAGAAATACATGTTGCTGAAGATGTTTGTAATCATTGATCTGTAATATGTTAATCTTCCATTTGCCTGTTTCTGAGCTGGGCGTTTTATTATAGTGCAAATACACCTGAAAGCTATCTTTGTCCCAATTAAAAGCTGCTGTGATTGCAGTGGCGTTCTCTGACAGCAGCAGGAGGACGGGTGCTCTCTTAGCTGCCCAAAGCGGGTTGAAAGACGTGACTAATGAACCCAGGGTGTCTGGGGAGGATGCTGTAAACAAACTTCAGCGTAGGTCCGGGCTGCAGTGGTGGTGTGCTGGCCGACGCGAGCCACCGTGGCCGCTGGTGACGGCACAGTGATCTGAACAGGCTTGAAAGCTCACCCGGGAAGGCACAGGCAGCGGTTTGCTCTATATTTTTTTTGCTGCTGTAGCTAAACTGTTGGCAAACCACCTTGGGTACCTCTGCCCTCCCGTGCACCACTTCTGCAACGCCAGCAAAGTACCACGCTTGTGTGTGTTCTGTGAGAGCGAGAGGTATAATTATAGTTAGCAAAATAAAAATATTTGCTTGTATTGTAAACATGTTACTGACTGTCTTGTTCGCACCTGGCACCGTGAGGTGTGAATGCTTAGCATGTCCCTCTGCCATGTCATTGTGCGCAAGTGTTGCGCTCCCAGTAAGCGAAGAGGGCAGTTCGGAGGCACAACTCCTCTTTACGTGCTTTGCCAAGAACGTGTGGAACCTGCAAGTTCTTCTCTAGCGAAAAGCAGATTAAAAATGAGCGCGGCAGTACTCTCTGAAGCCCTTGCTGTGGTCTGGTATGTGGATTTTGGACAGCAAGAGGTGTTTCGCTCTGTTAGCAAAGTGAATGGTGCGATTCTCTGGGCCAAACTTGAATGGGCTTGAATTTTTTTTGAAGGAGTTTTTCATTGAAATTGTGTCTTTGAGGAAGAGTTGCAGGTGACTGGTTTGCATCCTCGGGCTTCCTTTTTGTTCTGGATGATGTAAGAAATGTGGCAGGTCGGAAACGTCTCGTTCTCTTCAGTGTGTTCTGCCGAAGGAGTTTGGGAAGAGAGAGTTGTGTGTTAGGGAACACGGGTGGTTTTCGCCCCGGCATCGCGGTGTATCGCGCTAGGGCCGTTCCCTTGTCATACGCAGAGCTGGGGCGTGAGGTGGGGAGGGAGTCGGAGCCAGGGCATAGAAGTCGGAGGGACCTGGAGTCTGTTCTTGACTCCATCAGCGACTTGCTGCGCGACCCTGTCGGTAGTTGTTCTCTCCCCCTCGCCTCTGAAGGTTTTTCTTCTCCCGCTTTTTTTGTAAGGATAAAGGATGAGACTTGCTGCCTTGTGAACTTTTCAGGTCCTTGGATGGACTTATTCCAAAACCAAGTGGTGACTTTTGACCAGGTTATGAAAACTTTTTGTCTAAGAGTCACTTCTGATTTTAGTTCTGGCCTTATTGAAAAGCTTCTTCTTAACATTGTAAATGGCAAAGATTGTCAGTATTTAAATACAGAGTTTTCCAAGTTTTAGGGCTTAAGGAGTGATTTTTTTTTTTTTGTTCTGTTTGGTTTCTGTGAGTGCAAGTTGCAGCAGGCTTAAAGGTTTACTGCTTCTTGCAAGCATGGGGTGCTTCACTTTATTGAAACTAATGACCTTGCATCATGCAGGATGCCATTGATCCTGCATTTCATTATTTTGATGCACCAGAGCTCGGTCAGGCTGTATCGGAGTAGTTTCTACATTCAGTTATATAAATTCCCTACCTCATGTGTAAGTAACTTCGTACCCAGCAGAATATTTAGAACATCAGCTGTAAGCTGATGGTATTCAAAATGCATTCTGAAATTCTGAGTAAATTCTTTATTAGACAGCCTTTTTTAAAGGAAATGAAGGCATGTGAGGTTCCTCTGCCCATAGGAAAGGTACCGAACGACACGTACGACGAAGCTCCCAGCCACTGCTGCCGTGTCAGTGCTCCTCTGGGTCGAGGAGAGAACAGCCTCTTCACATCTGGTAGTTTCTTTTTTCCCCAGGTATGGACGTTTGCTTGCTAAATGCTGGGTATTGCTGTGAGATAAGACCGATACCCTGCATTCGGTGGCTCTCTACCCTGTCACTATTCAGGCTGAACCAGGAGGGAGATCTCAGGGAGCTTAACTCAAGAAACTCTGCCTGTGCTAAAACGTACTGTACTGGTATTAAAGGTGGCAGTCAGCATTTTGGGTGGACGATGAATGAGGCCATTTATAACCAGTTACACTGACCTGAATCTCTCCCAACAAATTTGCATCATTAAAACACCTTTGGAAAAATGTGTCGTGCGTATAATTAAATACCTGTTTTGCTAACTCTTAATTTAATTAATCCAAAGTAAAGATGGCAGCACAAATTAATTTAGTTGGAAATGGCTTTTCTCTCAGTGGGCTGAAGGGAGGTTTTCTGGAGGTGTTGTACCAGATGCACCCAGAAACAAGCAGGTGAATTCCAAGACTGATTGACACAGTTCTTTGACAGTGATGGCTGTGACATCCTCATAGCAGAACGTCTGCCATGTATCAGCTCACTTTTTTCCACTTGTGAAAGCAAAGAGGGAGGCCAGCTAGAAGGCGGTTCCTTTGGGAGGACAGTGTAGCTACTTTTCAGCTCTACCCTGAGAGGTATTTCGTAGCATCCACAGTAAATCCAGGTTCAGACAGGTGAATGAAAAGAAATTCGTATAACAGAAGATCTTTCAATGTCTGCCCTTGGTTTTTCCTTCTGTACCTTGATCTTTTTCACTCAGTGGAGCCCATGCTTTCCCCCCTTAGATATGACTTCCCTGTAACTGCTCATCAGCTTTAATTATACATTCCTCTTAACTTTCTTTAAAGGCTTCCTTGTAGATGGTCTTCTTTTGGTTCGACCTCTTTCCTAACCTTGTGTATTCTTCCCTCCCCACCTTTTTGATCTGTTTCTCCCTGTCGCTTGATCTCTTTCCCTTTCTGTCTTGCTTGGAATAAAACTGGAGCACAGACTGTATTCAGTGTGCAAGTGCCGGTGAGTTGTCAGCTCAACATTGTAGGACGCAGGGGATCTGTTGTTGCTTCCTGCAGGCCCATCTGAGCACCAGAAAAAAAATTCAAAAAATAATCTTTCGATCTTCCAAAAATGCTAGTTGTTGCTTTAGCAGTTCTTATTTCAGCTTAAGTAAAAATAAATGCATGTATGAATGAAGAAAGCTGCTGTGCGCTACAACATGGGGTCGGGCTAGTCCCGCCACCTCTCTGCAGTTTCAGAATCGGCTTTTTCTGTCTGATATTTTCTTCAAGAGGGAAGACCAACCTCATTTATCAGGCAGGATTTTTTGGTACTGAGACTGAGTAAAGGGCTGGTGCGGATGGCAGTGGGCTCCGGGCGATGGGCAGGAGCACGCAGGTCTCCTGCGGCAGGACTGGCTGAGATGGGCTGCTGTGGGTGCGTGGTGCTCCCGGAGGGAAGGGTGTGTTGCCTCAGGCAGGCACTTTGGGACTGGTACTGTGTGCTCACCAGAGACTGATCTTGAGCCCTGACTCAGACTGGTGCTGGGCGGCACTGGAAGGGTGCAGGATCCTGCAGGAGTGACTGGGGCTCGGGGAAAATTTGTGACTTGGAGCTCCCCATGGCGCTGCCTGGTGCTGGTGCTTCACTGAGGCTTTATGGGGTGACTTTCCTCCATACCCCATCAGGTGAGATGAATGCAAATATGAAGCTGATTTTGTCTGTCCTTGGTAGCCTGAACACACCTGGCTTTCTATCCAGTGCTGACCTTTAGCATTATCCAGCTTTTGCAATTGGAGACAGTGCTTTCAACAGCGCCTTTTGGGTTCACTCACTGAAAAACGGCGTCTGTTTCACATGAAACCTGTTTACGCCTGCCACAGTTGTCGTCTTTGCTCTTCCTTTGCCCCTTTCGCTGGAGCTGTGGTGGTTGGAACTGCAGAATGCCCTTTCNTTAGCATTATCCAGCTTTTGCAACTGGAGACAGTGCTTTCAACAGCGCCTTTTGGGTTCACTCACTGAAAAACGGCGTCTGTTTCACATGAAACCTGTTTACGCCTGCCACAGTTGTCGTCTTTGCTCTTCCTTTGCCCCTTTCGCTGGAGCTGTGGTGGTTGGAACTGCAGAATGCCCTTTCATTCCCCAGCATCCTTGATGTGGGATGTGACTGCAGTGGAGCGGCTGGGGAGAGGATGCAGGGTGTGAGACCCGCTTACAAATGTTAGCCAGATGTGGACAGCTCAAGGAAGAGATGATACAATTTGGCTTTGGAAAGACTCAAGTGCAACGGGTTAGTTACACTTCTTCCGTTTTAGCCGTTCATTTTAGCATTTACAAAACAGCCCTCAAAGTACCTCCCTGCACGTACAGATGCACTAAAGCAACTCAGCAACTACGGGAGAGTCCGCTCTCCGTTACGCTTGGCAGGGGATCGATAGCACTCGCTTCAGGGTTTGCCGGGCTCGTGCTTTCAGCCCTTCTGCAGGGGTAAACGGCGGTCTCCTTGTTGAGCTGAGGGGTTGGGTGTTTCCAGACCCCTAAAACCCAGAGTGACTTGTTGGGGATGACCCATGCGGTGCATGAGCAGGTGGGTTCATGCTGCAGCAGAGGAATGCGGGGAAGCCAGGGCGAGGGGAGGTGTTAGGACGGGAGGATTTGCAAAGCTACTGCTGCAAGCGTTGTGCTTAGCCTGCTCTCTGGCGGTAGCTGCTGTAGCAGAGATGACCTTTGATAAAACGTGATGCATTTGATTTGATTTGGGTTGCTGTGGTTGCTCAGCTTCATACAGCTACAGTTCATAGCAGAGTCGTCAACTCAGCTGCTCTTGCTTTGGTTCCCTTACCCCTGTGCAAAAATTCACAGGTTGAAAATCAAATCATGGCAGCTTCAGGACGAGAACTGCCCACAAAGCCTGCTTCCCAGCAGCTCTCGCCAGTGCAGGTTCCCCAGTGCCTGACAGGGGCTGAGCTTTATTGCCGTTTTATTGCAGACTGGGGAGACTAGTGGGAGAGCAGACAGAAAAGGCACCTGGTGGCATGAGACGTGGAAGAAATAAACATCTTCAGGATCTTCAGTCAAATTTGGCTGAAAACAGCCGGCAGATTCCAGAACTCTTGCCGGGATTGAGATACGGAAAGGCGCTTACAGATCACTTGATTGTGATCTCTTACTGCCTCGGATGGGCTAGAGCCCACAGCGTCCGGGGCAGGCAGGGAGCTCCGTTGGAGGTGGAACATCGCAGCTGTGCTCTGGTCCGCGCTGGTGAACCTGGGGATGCTCTTTGTTTAGATCAGCTGGTGCCAACATACAAACCGTTTGTCTGGCTTTTTCATGCAAAGCTGTTGTGAGGAAGTGCGTGCTTGGTAAGTCGTTTGAAGGAGGCAAGCCAGTCATGCTTGTAGAGAGCCTGGGAACGAAGGTCGGGATGAGTGTTTCTGCTTTCCAGTCCTAAAAATAGCTGAGGGATGTTTGCTGTCAGAAGAGTGATGGGTTTTGACAATTTTAGCTGGAAAAAAAGGAAGAAGCGGAGAAATAGTTTTGGAGAAGGTAGTGGAGACCCTGTCCTATCTTTGCTGACATCCCCCTAGTAAAAGGTCAACCCCATTTGTGTTTCCTAGACAAACTGTCACTATGTTGGATACGTCTTCCAGCAGTATTTGGTTGGAATATTTCTTGTTGTGTGGGATCTAATCAGGCAGCTTTGAGGCTTCAGAGCAAGCAGGCACCCTCTGTTTTAATGCAGTTTCCATCCTGTCGACAGTGGAGGTGGGACATCATTGTAGCATTTTCTGTAACCTATGTCTGTATTTCTTGTAAAATATTCACTGTGCCGAGGAACAAGATATATGCTGTGTCTGAATCCCAGCGTTTATGACTGAAATTTAAAGGCAGTTTAAGCGGATTTGGGTTCTTTTTTTTTCCATTTGAATTGCTGTGGTCTAGTCAAGACAACTTTTAGTAGCAGCAACTATTTGGAAGTATTGTCTTCCCACAATTAGAGGTTAAGAGTTGACAGCAAGTGAGCCAGGGATTATAACTTAAAAGCAGGGAAATTCTTTGTGCGTGGTGAAAACTAGGGAATAAAAACTCGTGGTGTAACGCACCTGTCGGTATTAGATGCAAATAAGAGATAACATATCTTGCAGTGAAAGACATTTGGATTGCGTGTTATTTCACCGAGCGCAGGAGCGATTCCTCCTATTCCATAGAAGCTGAGGTTTTTGTTCAGTTGGTACTGATGCTCTTTTAGGAAGCTTTTACCTCTCTGCTTCCTGAGGTCTGAAAGGGAAGAGAAAGGCTTCAATAGGCACCAGCTGCACAATGGGCCCTGTCTTTTCAGAGCATTGCTCGCTTTTCTCCATTCCCAATTAAAACACGAGTTAAACTTAGCTTTTGTTTGAAGCAGCCGGCACTGTGGTATTTAATGTAAAAGGAATGCGCTCCTCACCTTTTCTCTCTCTTTTGTCGCAGGGTCAGCATTCTTCAGGGGAAGACATGGAAATCTCTGACGACGAGACCAACCCTGCGCCCATCACCAGTGCAGAATGTGCCAAAACCATTGTGGTGAACTCCTCCGTCAGCAACACGGCCGTGATGGCCCCGTCGATCCCCCCCTTGCCACCACCAGGATTCCCTCCTCTTCCTCCTCCACCACCTCCACAACCAGGCTTCCCGATGCCTCCGCCGCTACCTCCGCCACCTCCACCCACTCACCCCGCTGTCACTGTCCCCCCACCTCCGCTACCTGCGCCCCCTGGGGTCCCTCCGCCTCATATCTTGCCTCCGCTTCCTCCGTTCCATCCTGGCATGTTCCCTGTCATGCAAGTGGATATGATAAGTGTCTTGGGCAACCAGTGGGGTGGCATGCCAATGTCCTTCCAGATGCAAACGCAGATGCTGAGCCGCATGATGCAGGCACAGAACACATACCAGTATCCGCCTTTCATGACGGGCCGGATGCAATTTGTGAATCTTCCACCCTATCGCCCTTTCTCGATGGGAGCAGCTCTTGGTCGTGGACAGCAGTGGCCACCACTGCCCAAGTTTGACCCCTCGGTTCCACCACCGGGTTATGAGCCGAAGAAAGAAGATCCTCACAAAGCCACTGTGGATGGAGTCCTCTTGGTCATAGTGAAGGAACTAAAGGCTATCATGAAAAGGGACCTGAACCGGAAGATGGTTGAAGTGGTAGCGTTTCGGGCATTCGATGACTGGTGGGACAAGAAGGAACGTCTGGCAAAGGTAGGCTTTTCACATGCTCTGTGTTGGATCCTGGGGAGAACTGTTCGTAGTGCTCGTGGCCAGGGCATGGGTGAGCAGGGATCTGGAACTGACTTCAAAAAAACCCCACAACCCTAAAATTTTATGGTAACTAAACCAAGCAAAAACTAAAGCCATGAAATAGCTTTGCGGTGAGAAACTCCGTTGCTTGAGGCTGCTGGAATTAAATGGGAGGCATGCATGTCTCTGTCCCTCATCTGCCTCTGTGCCTCCCCATGAGGCTGGACTTTGTGCTGCGGCAGGAGTGTGTGCTGGGAGCAGCAGACCTCAGCCCGCAGATACCTGGAAGGTGCTCCATCACTGCGGGCACCTGCCTCAGGACAGGTTAGCACTTGGGTATTAAACCTGGTTTATTCCCATGGTGTCGCTTCATATATGCAGGCATTTCATGCCTCTTTGCCATCAGAACAAACATGGACTGGGAATTTTAGTGGTTCCTAGTCACTGATGGAGGTACCCTGTGCAGAGTTATCTCTGAACATGTGTGGAGTCGTAAGTGGTCGCCTGGGAGTGAACTGCTGCTCTGTCTCACACCGTCCTGCTCATTTGAAGGTGGGCCTGAGGAAGAAGCGTTTAGTTCTTGGTGTCATCCTTCTGCTTTGGGGTGGATGTCCTCCTTCTTGTCCTCTCCAGCTTTGGGGCCACCTCAGGGCAGCCCTTTCTGTGTGAGGGGCTAAGTGCGGCTCATGCCTCATGAGCACCTCGGAGAGCACTTTGTCTTTGGCGGCACGTTGCCCAAGCCAGTCTGCATGGCTGCTCCGCTCGCTTCAGCAGGACGCACCAGCCGTGCTGGGGGATGATCCAGGAGGGATCTGCAAATGGGCTGTTTTTTCCAGCTGTGATTCGGAGGGCTGTAATGTCCTTACACAGGCATCTCTGAGGAAGGGCATCGCTGTGGGCACTGCTGCCCCAGGGCAGGGTCACGGGCTAGGTGACCTCCTGAGTGTCACCACAGCACCTTGGTGTGTGTTTCCAGGCTTTTCCTGCTGGGGAGGATTGCACGCTACCCTTAAAGCTGACGTCCACTGAGCAGCAGTCATAGGACAAGGGTAGCTGCTCCTACAGACAGAGCACGCACACGTGAGAAAGTCCTCTCCACTGCCCTCCTTTCAGGAGGGCCTTCAAGAACGCCTCAAAATGCCTTACACTGCAAAAGCCCAGGGTTATTCACTCCCCCTCTGCAATCTCCTTTACCTTTTCTCCCATAGTGCAGTAGTTCCAGGGTCTGAAAAATTCAGCTGTTTTATTTTTTTTCTCTTTGCTGGTCTGGGACTCTGCTGGCTGCCTCCAGGAAGGGCTCGGTAGGAGGAAATGACTCCGAGATCAGGAAACAAACGTGCAAGGGCTTTTTGCGTATAAGAGGAAGCCGAACTTCAGCTCTAAAAAAATAGTGAGANCTGCCTCCAGGAAGAGCTCGGTAGGAGGAAATGACTCCGAGATCAGGAAACAAACGTGCAAGGGCTTTTTGCGTATAAGAGGAAGCCGAACTTCAGCTCTAAAAAAATAGTGAGATGCAAAAGGAGTGTTTGAAACCACCAGGCTGCTGTTTTGTGTTCCCTGCTTTGTGTGATGAGATCTCTGGGTATTTCCAGTTCTCTGCATTGCTCCCGCCTCCCCAGCGCATGTACACAGCAGCAATTAACTCAAAAGCTGAACATTGGCCAAATACACAAGGAGTTCCAGGGATTAGTTAAAAAAACCAGTTTTGCATGAATCGTCTGATCCTTTCTAAGCCAATTTAAAGTGTACCTCAGCCAGCAAACAGCTCTGTGATCTAATGTGTGGTGAGTCTGTCTCTACCAAGAAAAAGCTAACGCTATGGAAAAGTTCATGCAAGCCTCAAAATTAGTGTTCCAGTAAATTATTGTAAAAAAACCAACAAACCAAAACCAGTTCCACAACCTGCAGATACATCTTCTGTTTCAGATGCCAGTTTTCAGAGCAGTGACGTCACCACTTGCTTTTGTGAGCCGGTTGTGTGTTAACTCTAGCGCCTGGTAGAGCTCCTTGACTTTCCAGAGAGGTTGGTAATGCTGCTGCTCAACAGCTGTTTTACGATAGTGCCATTTGCTCTGGCTCAGAGCTGGCTGCTGTGATGTGCAGCCAGAAACCCAGTCTCTCTCCTCCTGACTAATCCTCAGAGTTTCTGCCTTCTACCAGCGAGAGTGTGCTGACAGTTTTGGAGGAGGCCTCTGAGTTTCCAGGGCAGTGAGGGAAACAGATCCAGCAAGTAGTTGCAAAAGCAGCAACCGAAATACCCAAGAAATTGTTTTAAACCAGCCCTCTGCAGTGAAGAAGCAGAAGCAAGTTGAGGCAGGTCTTTAGCAGCTGCTCAGGATCTTTTATATCCTGAGCTATGGTTGGATTTAGTGTGTTCCTCTGTAACCTGGAATTTGCAACCCACTTTGGGAAGGGAGGCTGACTGTACCGCAGCAGCTTGCCACAGGTTATGTTGCATGTGAGCAGCCTAATTGAAAATAGGAAATTGCTGTGTGGAATAACACTTGTGCTTTCTGTCCAGGAACAGAAATGCCAGAACCATTGCTGCTTCGGGGCACCTCCTGGAGAAGCCTCTGCCATGCCGTTTCAGAGCCTCCTTTCTGCTAAGGCTGGGCACCCCCTGATATTGGGGAAGGACAGGATTCCTTCTCAGTCACAAGCTGCTTGCTTTTGTCAAAGGAAAGCAAAATACGAGTATTCAGCTTAAACTGTACCTTCCTATTGCTGGTGGTGTTATGCCTGTGTGAGGATGGGCCGTCTGCGCTCCTTGGTGGCAGCTGGAGGTCAGTTCCCCAAGTACTTTGCCATCGCACTGATTTTTCTGGAATGGACCAAGACCTCCAGGTACTGTTTGAGCTGAAATGACCCTCAGAAACAGGCGCTGCATCCCTGTTTCCTCCCTCCTAACGGTTTTATTTGGAGCTCCTCGTGTTTTTCCTTACTGATTGACAGTAGTGAAAGAAATTATATTATTTTGTTGATATTATAGTCTCTAGAGGTCTCTTCCAACCACTACCATTCTGTGATTCTGTGATTTTCAGAGGTTTGGAAGTATAAATAAGACAACATAGGTGCTCGTTTAAATCTTTTTTTCTTTAGAAATGAATAAGGCAGATTTGTAGGGGGAGATAATCTCTTTTAATACCTCCTGTCCTTGGACCATCAGCTGCAGCAGCCCTCCTGTTACGTTGCAGGGGAGATCAAATCTCATCTTGGATGCACACAAGCTCCACCGTATGCCAGTTCCTACAGCAGGTGTGCCCCTCTTTGATCAGAGGTTTTTTGGGTCTGCTGTCTGCCTGGCCTTCCCCAGGTGTAAGAGCAGGAAGCCTTGTGGGTTTCTTTGTTCCCCTGACTGAGCAACAATGTTCAAGTTTAGTAGGACAGCAGATGCTATCTACACAATGCTACTGGCAGCCCCTGAACCTTCAACCACGCACAAGAAGGCAACACACTTGTCACCTCCCGTGCCTCAGTTTCTCTGGTTTTTGGCTGCTATATTCCATCAAAGGAATCAACTTGGGCAGCTGGTTGACTGAAGCCAAGAAGTATCCTGCCATAGGTAAAAGGTGGGAAAGCTCAAGGGTAAAGCTGGTGTCCTAGGTCAGGCAGGATGGAAAACCTATGGGGTGAAAGCTGCAAAGGAGCATGTTGCTACAGAAGGAAGCACGTACCGTGGCCCTTGGCTGCCTGAGCTAGGGGAAAGCTTTTCCCTGTTCCTAAATCTAATGATGGGTTTAGGTTTGAAAGCCTCAGTAAGATGCATTAAGCAGAGTGCCAGGAATAGCCAGCCATCTCTGGCCACCAAGTGCTGCCGCCTGGATTCTCTGTTTGATATTCCCATTAGTCTTGTCCTTTATTAGCAGGAGAGCTGAGCTTACGCTTCCTCTTCGGTGATTACAGCCAGCTTCAGCGAATTAGCTCTGTTAATGTCTGTAAGAGAAACCGACTTTTAGACGGTGTCACGCCACTGGCTGATGCAAGTGAACGTTACCGCCAGTGCGCTTGGCTCAAGAAGAGCATGGCACGCCGCCGTGCGTGGTGCTCTCCCCAGCTCGCCCTCCTCTCTGAGGCTGCAGAGGTTTGAATTCCTGCTCTTCCTTCACGCCTCAGCTCTGGTGAAAAAGAGGTTTGTTGTGGCTGAGCAGAGATGAGGCTGTGTGTCTAGTTACCAAGTTTTGTAGGTCCTTAGGTGTTTCGGCTGAATGTTTTGATTTTCCTGTTTTCCAGGAAGACTGGCGCCTTCTGATGGTTTTTGTGGACTTGGGCTGTGGTTGCCGTGACACAGCGATGTGTGTGATTTTTGACTCGCTATATTGTGCCTTACACTAAAAAGAGGAAAGGTCTTCTGAAGTTTCTTTCAGTCGTGTGGGTTAGCAAATGAAGGTAGATAACGCAGCGTAAGGCTAGCTTGCCTAAAGCATGCTTGCGTTATTTGTAAGAGGCATACGCGTAGCTCTGTTTCTCACGTAGCTGTGACCGGACCAGAGGGGCTCCTGCAGCGTTTGGGAGTTCAAGGGTGGTGGTGTGTGAGGATGGTGGTGTATTCCAGCTCTATAGCTTTTGTAAAGATTTCAAGACACTTGTACAGTAGCTGCTCCTTGGCACTTGGTAGCTCCTGTCTGGGTGGAGGAATGTGTTCCCTTGGGCTGTTGAGTCCGGGGTTCATGTCTGCACCTTTTCTTACCTTTTCATCTCTCCCTTTTACGACCTTTGCTTCTAGCTTCTTTGGTGGTTTCTGGCCGTTCTGAAGGTGGTCACTGTGGTCTCCTCATCAGGTATTGGGGAGACCTGAAATGAGCTGTGCGGGCTAATGGGTCTTTTCGTTTCCCTGGTCCTCTCTTGTGGAGTACTTTGGCCTATGTTAAGCTGCATGTGAAGGAAATTGAGATCTTGTTTCAAAACACTTCGTGAAGAAAGCAAGAGTGTCTGCTCGGCTACCTGGCGGTGTGATGGCTCCAAATGCAACATCACTTGGTGTCTTCTGCCAAGCCGCTGCTCTGGGAGTCCCAGCAGGCTTGTCTCCAGCAGTTTTAGTGCCCTGTGCAGAGAAAATAACTTCTTAAAATGCAAACGGAAGAAGGCTTCTCAGAGATGGAAAGGTCTCGTTATCAAGAAGAGCTGCAGCACCTTCTCCCTTTCGAGTGTGTGCGGCCATGTGGTGCATTTTCAGATGCCCTTGCCTTCAAAGAAACTGATGCCTGGGCAAGGCAGTGATATTTCACAAACCGCAACTGTCAGAACGGTTTCCAGGGTTTGTGTGCTCCCCAGGCAACTTTCCCTCTCAAGCGTGCTTTCTCTGTTGCAGGCATCTCTCACCCCAGTGAAGTCTGGAGGAGAGCTGGAGGAAAAACCAAAGCCGAAAGATCGAATCACGTCTTGTCTTCTGGAGAACTGGAACAAAGGAGAAGGCCTGGGATATGAGGGAATCGGCTTGGGCATTGGGTTGCGAGGGGCCATCCGGTTGCCGTCCTTCAAGGTAAAAACAAAGATCTGTCTCATTACGCTAACTTTCCCTAAAGGAGCGTTAAGAGGACAGACCTCTCTAGGTTTGTGCCGCAAAGCCCTACAGGCTGGTTAGCCACGCTGCGTTCGCTTAGGGCGTCGCTTCTGACAGCGTCCCTTGTAACCCATCAGTACACTGTGAGAGCAAGGATCCTCTTTCCCAGCCTTAGCTACTCATCTACCGGTTGTGTGAACTGTCTGTAGAGGATCTCCCTGCTCTGCAAGGTAAATGGGACATTTGCCTGTGTTCAGGGCACGATCGTGAAAGTATGGTTGTACTCGTAGTGCTTTACACAGTTATTTCTTTGCTTAGAATGTCTTGCAGTTTGGCAGCTGTCTCAACTGAAGTTTGGTTAAAAGTGTTCTCTGCCTCATGTGAGTTTACAGAATCAGACTTGCAAGCATAGGGTCACCTATTTTAAAGGGCATTTGCACTGAAAATGAAAAGTATCTCAAAAAAAGCGGGAGGGGGAGAGGGAGGGCGAGGGAGGCTAGAGGTCTTGCCTGGAATTAGGGTTTTGAATGCACAAAAGGTGCAAATAAAGGTTTGGCATGAGAGATTCTGCAGTCTTCATTTAGAATAAAACTTGCTTTGACGTTCTTTAAAATGTCATAGGCTCGGGCTCTCTTTCTTTTCTGCTAAGTCTCAGACTCATGTTTGTCCAAAGTTTTCTCTGTCAGCTTCAAAGTACCTGGTGATGACATGCACCATGCTGGTACTCAGAGTGTTTTGATGCAAATTGAAGGGGTAGAATTTCATTCACGGTGAAATTCTGCTTGCAAGCAAATAAAGGGATCAAGAGCTGGGGAAGTGGCCCTTGGTTTCTGGGTCTAAGTCACCGTGGCAAAGTAAGGCAGTAGCAATTTGCTTAAGAAGTTGATTTCTGCTGTTTCTAAACTTTTAGAAATGCTAATTGTGTCTTTTGTTCAGGTGAAAAGAAAGGAGCCACCTGAAGCTGCCTCAGCAGGAGACCAGAAGAGAATCCGGCCTTCTACTTCTGTTGATGATGAAGATGAAGGTTTGCAAAGCACATTTGTTTGAAACACAAGAGCAGATGCAAACCACATGCAAGCTGAATTCTTTTAAACCTCCCAGCAGTGTGCTCACTTACAGTTACACACACAGAGTCAAGGATCTGAGCCAAAGCCCTGCTTCTCATGAAACTCTGATCAGCTGGGAGATGCCTCCTCTGGATTCAGTTATCTTAAATTCACTGGCGGGAAATTTAAGACCCACATTTTACGAATAACTCGTAACCTCTTTTAGTTCTGCTGATGCAGAGCTGGTCACCCAGTAGAGGGAGCTCAGATGAGTTCACGGACTGTTCCAGGGGCAAACTTGTAACTCACTGGGTGTGTTGTGGGAGAGAGCATGTAAGAGACAGTTTGCCCTGCGTTTGGCTTTAAAAAACAAAACAAAATCATTTGCCAGAAAAATCTGTTTGAAAATATTTTAACATTTTTTCCTGGAAGCAGGGAAGAGTAGAGATAAGACAAAGCTTTGAATGCTTGTTTTTTTGCATTAAAAAGTGGATTCAAGTTAGTTGTGCCATGAAGTTGATTCAGACTAACAAGTAAAGAAGTGGGGTTTTGTAAAGCCCTTAAATAAAACAAAAAGGCATTAAATTTACCTTACTTGTTCTGATTTCAGTCATGCCATGTCTCCTAGCTGCTCTGCCTACAGCTTGTCAGCTTTGGCCATCTGCGTTTTGCCGTCCTTGGCATTTCAACACCCTGCACCCAGTGTCACCCTCACTTGCACTGTGAAATTAGTAAGCCCTTGTGAGCCTGGGGGCTCACACACCACAGGGGAACATTGCTCCTGACTTTCATCTTCCCAAAGAAAAAGCATGTGGTCAACACTTTCCCTCCCAGCCAAGGTATTTGATAGCTATTTCCTTCTTGGTTTTGCTTACTAGAGTCGGAGAGGGACAGGGATGCTTCTGATACAACATCTGATCTGTCAAAGAAGGATGCAGAAGCAGTGGGGCTGAGGCGACGACCAGCAAGGCCGCTGGAGCTCGACAGCGAGGGAGAAGAGGGAGATGAGACGTCAGGGAAAGAGGAAGAGTCCTCCTCAGAGAAGGAAGAGGAGCAGGAGGAAGACGGAGGCTTGGTGAAAGCAGCACCTGGCAAGGTGTGTTGGTTTGTGATTGCAATTTTGAATGCTGTTGGTCATTGAAAGGAGGTGTAGTAATTCCAGATGCCAAAGTTACCTTCTCTAGAACATCAGCGCTACTGTTAGGGTCCATCCTAAGAGAACCTCTGTAAGGTTATCCTCTCCTCAGATTCTCTGATCAGCGTCCCTGAGAATCGCTGGTGGTTACTACAGTGACAGCCAAGTCTCAAAGTCAGACACTGTTCATTTTTGGCAATGCTTTCTTGCAAAGGAGGAAGAGGAGGATGAGGAGGAGGATGAAGATGATGAAGAGGATGAAGATGATGATGAAGATGATGAGGATGACGAGGAAGAGGAGACAGGCGTAGACACAAGCGACAAGGAGGAGCAGGACTCCGAGGAGGGTAAGCAGTTCCAGCGGAAGCAGCAGGCATAGCCTTCAGGTCAGGTGTGATATCCCATTTGCACTTACGAGCTGATTTTTTCATTTCCGCACTTTCTTTCACAGAAGGGCATTTTTTTTTTTTTACAAGATAATGTATACAGGTATTTTTAATTGTTACCCGCAAGGCTTCCATGATCTCTCAGTCCGTGGGTCCCTTTGCAGTAGCTCTCCAGCCCCTGATTTATCTGAGCCCAGCTGGGGGAAGAGGGGCAGAGGTCTTAAAGCCAGCTACACTTGTGCTTGTTTCATGAAACATGTATGCCTGGGAGGAGAAGGAACCGGATTTCAAACGGGTAATTTGGCTGCTAATAGCTTTCTGTCCTATCAGTCACTTCCTGATCTGGAAGGTGGTAGCTTCCACATTTTTAAAGCCAGGTGTGAAGGCAGCAGAAAATCTTAGTCCAACTCCAGTAAAGAGGCAATCCACCAGGAGGTCCACATGGGCGGAGTGCCAGCTAGCGCTAGCTCTGCTGCTCATGGAACTACCTGTTGTGTGGTGATTGTTGTAAGCGTCCAAATACATGGATTATAAGTCTCTGCAAAAATAAATAAATTGGGAGGCGACTCCTTCAGCCCACACACTGCTTTTGATGCTGTTTCCATGCTCTTACAGAGTGGAAGTGATATTTGCTGGTGTAGTAGACCCCGATTGTTAAATGAAGTCAGAAAGCAGAACTAATGGTAATTTGTTCTTCTTGTAGATGTAGCAAGTCCCTCGTCTTCCAAGGCTGAAGCTGAATCATCCGATGAAAGTGAGGACTCTTCTGAATTTGAGTCGAGTTCAGACTCAGATGATGAGGATGAGGATGATGATGATGATGAAGATGAGGAGGAGGAGGAAGAGGAGGAGGAGGAAGTAGCTGAAGATCAAGACAGAGAAGCCATGGTTGCTGAGACAGAACATGAACCTGCTGCTCATGAGCTTCCTGATGATGAGAGGGAGACTATTTTGGAGCTGTATCCTGTGGATGACTACATGGATGCAACAGGCTTGGGACTTTCAGACCCAGCTTTGGCAGTGAAAGAGGAAGGCATGGAAGAAATCAAGGCAGGGGAGAACGAATGTGGTGAAGTCCCAGAGGCATCTATTGCTGCTGAAACACTGAAACACTTGGTTATGGAAAGAGACCAGGAGACAAAACTTGCGCTGTCTCCGATCTGTAGGCCAGGTATGCCCTTCCATGTGGTTTGGCATTTTTTACGGCATTTCCAAGTACAGTATTCTCACAGCATCCACTGTGTATGGTTTTGTATTTCCCTTGTTCTCTTTCTTCCTCCAGTCTTGGCTCTACGCTAGGGGTTATCTGTACAGGGAAGGAGGTCTGTGCTGAACTTTCCTTCCTAGTAAGGAGCTCTACACAAGCCATTTGCTACTAAAAATACTGTGGTTATTGTATCCAGAATCTTATCCTGAGCCAGTTTAGTTAGTGTCCTACAGGAACTGAACAGTTGTCATCGTCTGAGGGTGACTGATTGGATGGTGTGGTGGCTGAAGCTCAAGATAGAAAAGCCATGGCTGCTAAAACAGAACAGGAATCTGTGCTTAATGAGTCACTACTGGCTCTTTTTGGTTTTAATACTGAAGCACTATGTGACTGGGAAGCTATATGGGGCAGCTGAGTGGAGTCTCAGAATTACATCTGGTTCCTGATATTATTATTTGTGGGGTTTTTGTGCTTCGTCGTTTCAGATGAGTCATACTCCCTAGTTTTCTGGAAAAAGGAAATATTCTTCATTCAATACAGAGTTGGATTAAACCCAAGGAAATTAGAAACCTTTTACTAAAACAGGAGTGAGATGCATAAAGGTTGGAAAATTCTGCTGCTAGGGGGGAATTAAAAGGTTAAAAATTGGAGCCGACAGGGAGAGTGCATCTAGTGTGGCCTGCAGTGTGAGCCTTGGGCAGGACTGATGTCTGAGGACTGGGCAGTATTTTGCCACTTGGAGAGCTGTAAATCCAGTCCCTGCACAGCCTATCACTCCTTGGCTGCCATAAAATCTAAAAGCTGTAAAGAGGCAAAGTGTTACGCTGGGCAGGGTAAAGAAGAACCTGTTTTGCACAGATCCTTTCTAGAACAGGTCAGTGTGCAGAAACGACATAAATTTGGGGAAACTTGCGTTTGAGCACCTTGACATGTGGATTGAGCTTTACTGGGGAGCTGTGGGAACAAGCTCAAACTGCAGGGTTCTTCTTGTGCAGCCCAGCCCGGTCGCACAGGAGTTACAGAGCTTGGACCCTTCTCCAGCAACTCTCTGGTTCATTCAGCACAAATGGGGAACGCTTCCCTTCCAACTCTCCAGGCATTTTCACCTCCTTTTGGTCTCCTACTTGAAAATGTTATTTTAAGCTGCCTAACAAGATTCTCACTGTTGATTCCTTTTGGCCCTGGCCCTAAGCGGGTAAATAAACTCCAGACAAATGAGCCTGCTGCAGAGAGAGCAGCATATAAATTGCCTCATTGATACCATCTGAGTGTCTCCTCACTCATTATGAGGGCTTCCCGTTTCCTTCATGTGTTGTTCACGAGCGTTACACTCCTCCCTTCACCGCTCCCTCTTGGAGAGCTGAGGGTGCTTTTTGGCCTTGCAATTAGTTTACCTTCCCACATAAGAAAAGCTGATAGCTTGGGGCTCTGACAGGTCTCCTCCGAAGTCCTCACCCTGCAATCCGCTAATTCTTTTTGTGTCTGTGCAAAAGGTGGTCGGGGGTTTTGAAAGCAGAAAACCTTCGTTCTGGCCTGTGTCGTAGCTAATCCTCAAATTAATAGTGCTTTTTTTTAATGGCCCATTAGGGATGTCTGTGGTAGCATCTAATTACTCCACGCTCTGTGCCTCCAAAATGTAAAGCATTGGAGTTTTTAAAGCCTCCCAGTGGAGTTGAGCTGTTCTGTAATTGCGGCGTCTTAAGCATGCCTTTACTGGCAAGTGGCGAGTGAGTGAGTGGAAGCAAAGCTCCTGATTCTCCCTCTCTTTTCCCCCTTTCAGAGGAAGAGTCCGAGCCTGCTACCATGCTGGAGCCAGAGGTACAGGAAGGTCCAAAGCCTGAATCTCAAGATGAGGAGGCGGCGCTCTGTCTCTCGACGCCAGTGGGTGTCTTTNGAGCGAGTAGAAGCAAAGCTCCTGATTCTCCCTCTCTTTTCCCCCTTTCAGAGGAAGAGTCCGAGCCTGCTACCATGCTGGAGCCAGAGGTACAGGAAGGTCCAAAGCCTGAATCTCAAGATGAGGAGGCGGCGCTCTGTCTCTCGACGCCAGTGGGTGTCTTTGGAGAACCTTTACCCAATAAAAGCAGCTTCTTTAGTAAGTCTGATGACAGCAACTTAGAAGTTCGTGTTAAAACAAAACCGCCCTTAGCAGCGGAGGAGGACGACCGGCTGCCTCGCACGCCTGGACGAGAGGTGATGATCCATTCAGAGACTGATACTCTTTTGCTTCCAGCCCACAAGGTGCCGTCCTCCGTGCTTCCCTTACCATCGACTCCCGGTAAAGAAGAACCTTTAGTCCCTCCAGAAAAGTTCCCTGAACAATTAATGGTGACCAAAACGTCCCTGGAAGAGGAGATTCCTCGGACTCCTGGGAGGGACATTTTGGCCAAGTCTTCACACCCCCTTGCGAAGTCACAGAGCACAGACACTGTTCCAGCCACGCCAGGAAGCGATGCTCCCCTTACGGGAAGCAGCTTGACCCTCAGTTCCCCTCAAGTCCCAGGGAGCCCCTTTTCCTACCCATCCCAATCTCCTGGCATTAACAGTGGCATTCCTCGGACTCCCGGGAGAGATTTCAGTTTCACGCCTACTTTCCCAGAGGCTGGTGCTACCATTCCTTGCCTTCTGTCTGGCAAGAAACAGTCAGAGGATGAGCTAGACGAGAAACCCTTTAAAGAGCCTCTTGGTGCTTCCCTTCCGGTCAGCATGAACAGTATTCCTTCCCCTATCCCCTTTGCCAGCCCCCTACAAGCAGATTTCCACACGGACATGGGTTTGCCACCTGATGAGCCAGTACCTGTATCAGCCCTATCGTGCATGCATGGAGATGGAAGAATGGCCATTGAGGAATGCAAGGCAGAAGTAAAATCTGTTTTGCTCTCGCCAGAAGTACCCGCTGGTGCTTCTATTCTTCCTCCCCCCCCACCACCTTCTGTTCTTCCCAAAAGGAGGCCAGGTCGGCCAAAACGGTCACCACCTTCTGTCCTCTCGTTGGATGTGTACTCGAGCAAAACCATAGAACCTCCTCCTGTGCCGGTGGCCTTGGTGGAAAGTGCTGTGGGCAAAGAGCTGTTGAGTGGCCATCCAGATGCTTTCTATGGACTGAAAGACCCTGAAGCCGTCACCCTGGACTTCAGGAATGAGGGTTTCCATGAGAAAATAGCAGCTGAGACAGTTGCAGAGAAACTGCCATTTAAGGAACTGGAGAACCAGTGGAATGAAGACTTCAAGGAAGAAGAAGCTCACGTGAAACCTAAAAGACAGTGGCGAAGGCAGAAGAAGACGCCTGAGGACCTCCCAGTGATTCCTTCCCCTGAGTATTCCCCACCCCGGCCTCAGTTCAGGCCACGCTCCGAGTTTGAGGAGATGACCATTTTGTATGATATTTGGAACGGAGGCATAGATGAGGAAGATATCAAATTCATGTGTATCACATATGACCGCCTGTTACAGCAGGACAATGGTATGGACTGGCTCAATGACACCCTGTGGGTATTCCATCCTTATATCCTTTCTCGCCGGTGTTCTGCATTACACAACAGTGTAAGATGCACTACATGGTCGTTGTGTAGGACTCGCAATGCAAAAGGCTTAAGTTTGTTGGTGGAAGAAGCGTTTGCTTGCTAGGATAGCAATTGCTTATATCAGCAGAGAATTTTACACTGTGTTATTCCCTGAAGCCGCAATACAAAAATACTGCAGAAGTGGCTGTTCTTGCTGCATTTTCAATCTCGGACTGCAGGGAAAATCTGTATGCACCTCTTCTGGGGAGGTTTCCTTGCTAGTTTGAGAAGCTTCTATCTGCATTTAAACCAGTCTTTTTTTTTTTTTTTCAGTTTGCCTGTGGAATTTCTAGTCTGCACATACGGGGGGCTTTAAGTTGGAGCTAAAACTTGCCTTAAAAATAATCTCACCATCTGTGCCCAAAATGTTGTGTTAGTGGCGCTAGCAGCTTTAACATGCTTTGAGTTTGAAATACTAATAAAAGCAATGGTTTCTAAGCTGCACATCAGGGACAGACATGGCCCTGGCCTGGATGGGGGAACACCCTGCTGGTGCTGCAGCGGGGAGCACGTGTAGCACTGCGTGGTGCTGGTGGGGCAGGGTCTGACCCCATCGCCTCCCGGCCTGCCCATGATCTAGTGATCGGCAACATAGACCGTAGCTTTGACTCTTTCAGAGCAGTTTTGGGACACGCAAGCTGCTTCGGAACAAGGCTCTACATGTGTCCAGCCATCAGTAGTGATCTCCAGAACACAGGCTAAAAGGCTGTGCTCATAAAGTAAGAAATCTCTAGTAATGTTTTTGGGAAGGCTGTATGGTCTTATATGTTAAAGAAGACAAATGCACCATCTCGTGTGTTGCTAGAGGTTGTGTGGAGTTAAAGTATCTCATCCCTTACTCCGTGCAGAAAGCCCAAACCTCATAAAATAGTCAGTGATGATACTAACAAAAAGCAAGTGGAGGTCAGTGCTGAGCTGTGTGTTTTNCCATCTCGTGTGTTGCTAGAGGTTGTGTGGAGTTAAAGTATCTCATCCCTTACTCCGTGCAGAAAGCCCAAACCTCATAAAATAGTCAGTGATGATACTAACAAAAAGCAAGTGGAGGTCAGTGCTGAGCTGTGTGTTTTAATTCTTTCTTTCTCTGTATCTCAAAGGGCAACGTGTACGATTAAATTTCTGATTTTCTGCCTTTTCATACCGGTGCGATAGTCTTGAAATAGATTTATTTAATTGTTTAAAGGAAATATCCTAAAAGGATGATGAAATGCATCGTGCCCGGTAGTTCTCAGTCTGTGGCTGCCCCATTTGGGGAAGCAGTTCCAAAACCAAACCAGTTTCAAGGCAGGAGGGATTGGCGCTGCAGCGGTGGGGGACCGCAGGCAGCGAAAGGCAGAACAGGACAGCTGAGGGTAGGGGCTGCCTGTGACCGTGCACTTAAACCTGTTTGCGTTTGGCCACTTACATAGTGGAACTATTTGAAATCTGTTCCCCTGTTGATAAGGATTATTGTAACAGCAAATTTACGGTCACTTTTTGAACCATTTAAAAATCACCTGCAGCAAGTTGCAAGACCTGAAGGTGCCTTCTGCCTGCTCAATGCGCCGAGTCCTTGCCGGGCCAGCAGCAGGTTTCCTTGACTGATCAGAACAGTGGGATTTGAAACATCTGCACGGGGTCTTACCCTTCCCATCAGGGTCTGAAGGAGCTGATTTACCGAGGCCGGTGAGAGCAGCGTCTCTCTCCAGGCCCTTTGGGCTGAGGAGCATCTCTTGCCCATCTGTGCTGCTTCTAGCCCTAGTCCGTGGGCATGATTGCTGCTGTGAGATCAGCGCGGTGCCCTCGGGGCTTGCGGGTGCTGCAGGGAGTTTCTGGAGGTGGAACAAAAGCATGTCACTCAAAACAGAGAAAATGGTAGATCCAGATGGCTGGGCAGCTGTTGTCTGTGTACGTAGTGGGTGCTGCAGGGAAATCCTTTCTCAAACAGGTTTCTCTTGACAGCTTAACCTTTTTATGTTTAAATTTTCATTATCTCTTTATTTTGTTTTCCCAAAGCATGCAGCTAAGAAGGAAAGACCGTGCTTGGTTTTCCTGTAGCCGTGTGGGCTTCGGTGGTTTTTTTTTATTATTTTTCAATCGTGTTGTTATTTTTTGCAACCCCCCCCAAAACTTTTCACATTTTCCGAGCTCAGCTCCATGCAGCTGTAGCAAGTTTAGTCTGATGTCCACTGGGGGCTGTGTTTCTCCTTAACTTCTTTCCACCTACTAGCTTTTCTACCCCCAAGAAAAAGAAGCGGGACGATGGGATGCGAGAGCACGTGACGGGCTGTGCGCGAAGCGAAGGCTATTACAAAATTGATAAGAAGGACAAACTTAAATACCTCAACAATAGCCGAGCTTTTGCAGAGGAGCCTCCAGCTGACACACAGGTGAGGACGTGTCCTCCGCTGGCTACCAGGGCGTGAATGGGATTTGGTTTTATACGGTGTCGCGCACAGTTGATGCTTCCTGCCTCTTGGCGAGGAAGGAGGGGAAGCTGTTGGTATGCCTGTGTCGAGTTGGTCATCCTGGAGCTGCTAGGGAGGTGTTAGTGTTTGATGTGGGATGTTTTAGGAGGCCATGCGTTCTGCGGTGATGCGGGGTTGCTCGCAGGGAGGCTGCAGGCTGTCGGGTCAGCTTTGATCACCCATTTGTCCTCGCAGGGTATGAGCATCCCTGCCCAACCTCACGCTTCCACCCGGGCTGGCTCCGAGAGGCGATCAGAGCAACGCAGGCTCCTCTCCTCCTTCACTGGCAGCTGTGACAGTGACCTGCTCAAGTTCAACCAGCTCAAGGTACGTCACCCCGTGGACCGCTGCTTTGCGCAGGGACTGGCTGCGAGCAGGCTTGAGGCCAGGGCAGGGGACCTCCTGCCAGCTTGGTCTCACTTTGGTGATGGCCATCTCAGCACTGGGCACCGCTGTGTGTGCCAGAGGATTGAATGGTACCTGGCTCTCCTGTGCTTTCATGTAATACAACTTGGTACAACGGTACAGCTTAATACAGTGTGTAATACAAATAATTTACCTAAAGAAACAGGAACAGAGCAGTCACAGGTAAAACATGAGCCTTAGTCCAGTGTGCTCACTTGCGAGAAGCAGAGACATGCCCTGGCTGATAAATGGCTATAAATAAGTGCACGATGATTACAGAGCTTGAGCCCTAGGGTTATGCAGAAGAGTCCGATGGCCTCAAAGGGTCTCTTCTTCCCAGGGTGTGGGCAGTGGTAAAATCCCGAGTACTGCAGCTCTGTGGGACCTGCCATGACCTCTGTCCTGCCTTCCTGTCACGGCAAGGCAGAAGGAACCAAAATTGGGTTGAGGTACCCCAGCAGTGCTTGTGGCTTGGAGTGTGCTTCAGATGCTGGACGCGGGGACGGCCTTTCCCTTTCCGTGCTGTGTCTAATTCAGGGTTGGGGTTCTGGGGTGTTTTCTTTGTGCAGTTCCGGAAGAAAAAACTAAAATTCTGCAAGAGCCACATTCATGACTGGGGCCTTTTTGCTATGGAGCCTATTGCAGCTGATGAGATGGTGATTGAGTACGTGGGTCAGAACATCAGGCAGGTAAGGTGGACTGTGGGTGAAATCTAAGCAAAAAAACAGCCCTGAAAGAAGCGCCCGAGTATGGTAGCTGGGGTTGGAGTCTCTGCTGTGAGGCATTAGCTACGTGAGCTAGGCAGAAGTTGGCATGTGGTTTGGAGGTACAACGGTGGGGTTTTCAACAACTCATAGAAACTAAGCACTCGAATCCTTAGGAGATAAGCTCTCAAAAAGCCCGTCCTGAACTCTGTGTTTTCAGTTAGGTCTGTGTTCTCTTGGGGTGTGTGGGATCGTGTATCTGTTGAGTGGCACAAGCACAGCTCAGGTGAGCATTGTGTAGATCTCCGCTCACGGATCACTTCTGCAGCATGTCCTGACGCTGCACGTGGGGTTTTCTGTAGGTCATTGCTGACATGCGTGAAAAGCGATACGAGGATGAAGGCATCGGAAGCAGTTACATGTTCAGAGTCGATCACGACACCATCATCGATGCCACGAAATGCGGAAACTTCGCCAGGTTTATTAATCACAGCTGCAATGTAAGTATCATGGTTTTTCATATAATTACTCTGACATACTGATAAACCCATTGAGTCCTCGCTAACTTTGATCAGGGCCACGTTCAGAAGTAGCAGGGGGTCACAGTGTTATGCTTAAATGTTAATGAGCCGCCGCAGATCAAATCAGAGCATAAACTAGCGTAAAGAGATTTGAGAGACCTGAGAAAAGAAACACGCAGCAAGACAGAGCGCGCTCAGAATCCTCCTGACTGTGTTGGGGCACCCTGACGGACACTGTTCGTACCTAACAAACTTCTTTAAAACAAACCCAGTTTTAGCATTGTTGTTCTGTGGGAACAGCCTCCTTCCAGTGTCCACGTGGGAAAAGTATTCTCTGCCCCAGCAGGTACAGAAGCTGCTTTTTGCTCTGCTCTCTGCTGCATTCTACACTCAAAGGCTTGGCTGCCTGACCGAATTATTAAGCATTAGTTGCGCAGCTCTTAGCCTGTGAGAAACTTGGTAGAATTTGTAGATGCTAGAGCATCGTCCAGGCTCTTTTGCCCCACAACTGACCAGAATGTGAATATTTTGGAGGAGCACAAGGAGGGCTGCTCTCTTTTCTGGCTTCATGCTTCCCTCTCTCAACTTCCCTTGGGTCCAGGCTCTGGAAGCGTGGCCGAGGCTGTCTAGGGAAAGGACTGCCCCGCTCTATTTTACCTTGGAATAATTGTGTGGAGGTTGGGAAGCCATGGCCGTGGGGAGCCTAAATTATCACCTGTTGTCACCCTTGCAGCCAAATTGTTATGCTAAAGTGATCACAGTGGAGTCTCAGAAGAAGATCGTCATCTACTCCAAACAGCACATCAATGTGAATGAGGAAATTACCTATGACTACAAGTTTCCGATTGAGGATGTAAAAATCCCGTGTCTATGTGGCTCTGAGAACTGCAGGGGAACCCTGAACTGAACTTGAGGTTTCTCATCACACTTGCACCTTCGGCCATGTCAAAACTGTGGTAACCAGGTGTGGTTGCACTTTGCCAAAAAAAAAAAAAGAGGAAAAAAAGACCCCGAAAAAAAGGAAGAAAAAAATTTAAAAAGACAAAAAAAAATTTAAAAAAAAAAAGAGAGGAAAAAAGAGAAGAAAAAAACCAAGCAAGTTTCGCACTTCTGCCAGGATCACGAATGAAAGCAAAAAGCGCACATGCTTACTAGGACTGTTCATGTTCCAGGTGCTCTTTCCTTTTCAGATCCAACGCGCGCACAAAAAGGTGATTACCATTTTGTGGCATGGTCTATCCAAACACTAGCTTCTCTGTTCAGTCTCTACATCGATGCTCCGTAATGGGATAATGGTACCTTTTTTAATTGTTATAAACCTTCATCTTCTCATAAATGCTGCTACCTTTTTCTCATCAGTTTTGTTGGTTGAAAAAGACATTCAATGTTTAAATGTGAAGCAGAGACTGAAAATGCCATATAGGATTTGTTGGGAGCTTGATTGGCTGAAATTGCACAGATTTCTCAGAGTAAGCTGTAAATAAACGTTAGGTTGATGTTACAGAGCAAGCCAGAGGCTTGAGGGTGTGTGAATGGGTGCGTGCGTGTGCTTGGGTGCGTGTATGTATGGAGGTGTGTCTGCAACGAGACTGTAGGTGAACTGTCCTGCCTTTTCGTTAGCGATGAGCCTGAACACATCCCCAAAGCCAGGCACCTCGGGGAACCGTCAGGTCAGCCGCAGACCTCAACTTTAGCGCCTTGGGCTCGTCTCTAATTTTCGTATGCCGTGCTGGTATATTGGGGGATCAAAACCTCTGCACCCGTACGTGAAAAATATTTGGATACCGCAATCTGCTAACAAGAAGTCGAGTCAGTTGTGTGGCTGTAGCGTTGTGGCGTGGCGTGCGGCCTTTGGGGATGCCTGTTTCTTGGAGATCGGTTTGCCTTGCATGCAAAAAAGGCTGAGGCCAAAACTAAGCGGACGATTCAGCCGGTGTTTATGCTGTTGAAATCTTACCCTCCTTGTAAGCATACACTATGGCCCGCGTTTATAACGGGATTTTCTTCCTGTAGATGGGAAACAGGCTGATGTGTGTGTTGTATCCATTTTTCTCACTTTCGCCTGCATTTCCCTGCCCTTCCAGCGTTTTACGTGGAGTATTTGCTCTGTCCTTGAATGTGGGAGATGCCTCCTGTGATAGGAGCGAGCTGAGCGAGCTGTGCCTCGCCACTCTCCTCCCTCCGTTACTCAGTAACTTGCCCTGGGGTGGTCCCATCCCTGCAGCAAAAGTAACATGGTAAAAGTGTCCCCAAGAGCAGGCTGCGGGAGCAATCCTGTCCTCCCCCATCTACAGCATGAAAATAAATGCTTCTTTAAATTTGGAAGGCATATTTTGAGATGATTTTTTGATATATTTTGTCCTTGTAGATGTGCTGCGGTGAAGGTTGCAGTTCTTCGAGAGGTTCCATTTAAAAATGGGGCAAAACACCAAAGAAATACTTCTTTGGATGTGATCTGGAAATGTTACACAACCGTTCAGGTATAGACAGGATCAGTTTTTCAACTTGCATTGAATTTCTCCTGCTTTAAAAGTAGAGATTGTTTGTACAAAAACCTTTTTAATTGGCTTGTAAGGGGAAGCTGCGCTGTAATTATGAAATGGGGAGATTATGTGCATAACTAAACAACATCTCCCCGCAGAACAAATTGCGCAGCTCTATTCTTGTAGCCTTTAAAAATCAGCGATAATTACTATATGACCACAGCTCCACAGCAGAGGTTACAACCTTGCAAAAGAGTTCTCTGGAAGTTTTTTCATCTGGTACTTGGAATTGCCAGGCCTGCACTGCGGAGTGAAGCTTGTAATGTAGGTTAGACCTCTGCAGCTGAATTTCTTCTTCTCTCCCTGAGAGAGCAGGAACGCGCAGACTGCTACAAGCTGCCTTGATACTGCCTGTATTTCTGTCTGAGGGTGAGGAAGTTGTCCCTGCCATGGGACGGTCCGTAGTCTCATCTCTGCTTTTGGTTTGGTTTTGTTTTGTTGTTTCCCCTCCTCTCTGTAAATCTCTCCAGCAACTGGGTAATGGTGACCCAGAACCTAAAATTATGAGAAGCGCAAATAGGTTTTGTCATTGAACGTTGGTTGTAACTGCAGTGATGGCAGGAGCATTTGGGAGTTAAACCAGCTGCTCAATTAGTTTTATTTTTTTTACATAAGGTTTATCTTGTTGTCGTGATGGCAGTTCTGCCGATGTCCTTGACCTTCTTCCTCTCTGGCCCATCAAACCCGTGCGTTAACGGTGGTTTTGTGGGGGGTGAAGACACCCCCAACGGCTCAGTCCCTGAGTACCTACTCACAGTTTTGTGTTTCCCAGCGTATCTGTGTGATCTGAACGGGATTAGCCCCTGTAGTTTGCCTTAACCTTTGTTGAGGAGAGGCAGGTTGGTAGGTCGTGGTCTCTTGAAAGGAGACCTACGGGTTGGGGTCCTTCACCACCTTTTTAGGAGCACCAAAGGGATTTGGGTGCCAAAGACTACAAGCACCTAAATCACTTGGGTACTTCTGAAACTGCCCGTAAGCTATCCCTTTTTAGGATCCCAGGCAGATAACATGAGTTTTTGGAAGAGCTGAGCTCCCAGTAGCCACCCAGGAGGAAACAGAGCTGTTGGACCCACAGCACTTCTGAAAAATCATGCTAGTCTGGTCTCAAGGCCAAACGGGAGGCTTCTCATTCCTTCCCCATAAATCTTGGCTCGCAGAGTCCTACCTGTGCAGATTCTGTCTCAGACTGCAAAGCTGCCCCATCCCCAAACCAGACAATTTTACGGTGAGGATTATAAGTCCGGTTTAGTGATTTCCATGAGGTGCCTCAGTTGCCTGTGGCTGCCCCGTCGCTGCAAGGCAGCGGGGTCTCGTCGGGGCAGGGGACCCTTGCAGCCATGGACATGGTTATGGAAGGCAGCCCCGCAGAGATGCCTTTCTGATCCCTCCTGGGTACTTGGGCTTGTACCTAGAAAGGGATGAGAGGAGAAAGGCAGAAGGTGTGCGATTCACACAACAGCATGGATCGGACCCAACATTCTCCTCCTGCGGTCACCACAGGCACGCTGGCATCCCATGGAAATAGTGGCAAGGATTAAAAAGAAACCTTACCGGCACGTGCTGCTTTAGAGAGAGGTTTACTGAAGTCGTTTTGTTTGCTGAAAAGCGTGTCCCCAATTTACTTTCACTTAAATTGAAACCTAAGACAAAAGAGAGACACGTTGACCGTGCTTCCTGTGAAACTGTATCTCACTAGGTGAAATGACCCAAGAGAATAACGCAAAAGTTTTGGAAATGCAACTTAAATCTGTAGTTTCCCAACACGAAGCTGGCTCGAGTTCAGGGTGCAGATGCCTCCGCTGTTGGCATTTCTAGGAAGCGCGCTCTGTGCTTGCAAATCCTGCCTGCTGCTGCCCAGCGCCATCTTTTATCCATTCGGTTCACAGCCCTGCTTGCAATTCCACGTTGGTCCCGTTGAGTGGTCTGTGACTATCGGGTGTCCGGGAGGGGAAGGGGCTCATCTTGCAGATATTTATATTGTATAGAGCAGCTTATTTCTACAAGGAAAAAAAAAAAAACCCAACAAAAACATTTTTAAACTCCAACAAAGTATACAGTAGTTTCAGTTCTGGTTTTTGTGACCTTTTTCAGGGATCATTTCAGTGCATTTCTGTATAAAATAAAAAATTAAGGAAAAAAGGATTTTGAAGTATAAAAAAATGCATCTTCTGTACATAGGCAAACTCAAGAATCTTCTCTTCAAACACTGTTTCTTGTAGAAACATGTTGAAATTTTTTTGCTGATTTCTTTGTACTTCAAGAGCATGTAAATAATTTATTAAAAGTGACTATTGTAATTTGGAGTTCTTTTTAAACAGGTTCCAGCTCTAAATCATGTCGAGGAGGCGGGGAGGAAGAAGGACTAAGTATAGCAAAGGAGCTGGTGGCATTTACAGCTTGTGTCAAGCTTTGTATAATGTAAATTCTGTATAAATATGGTTTTTTGTCAAATAAATAGATGGAATTAGAAGCATTAAGAAACTGAAGACAAAAAATTGCCAAGTCGAGGCTTCTTCTTTCCCCCACCCCCATCAGTCTGAAACCTAATGTGCAAAATCTATTTATTTCAAGCGAGGAAATGTGTACAGTCTAATAGACAACCTAAAATGTATTTAAGCGAGTTTGCAACTGGATTTTTTTCAATTTATTTGTTTTGTTTTTATGAGTTTCCTCCTTAATTGCCACTGTAGTATTTGTCCCAGTGAAAAGAAACACATCGTAACGGACACTCTAAATCAAATGGGCAGTTTTAAAAGCAAAACGGAAGAACACCTGGCTCCCAGTCCCTGCGGTTTTCTGGTTCTATAAACACACCCTTTTAATTCACAGTGTGAAAATAAAGGGCCTCCTTTAAAAGGAGGCAGGTAAAATGGTTTGCAATAAATGAAAAAAAAAAAATTCTAATTTTTTTTTTTTTAAGTTCCTTAAAAAAACAACTCTGCTTTGAGGATTTAGGATTTCTGCTTTTTCTTTCGTTAAGCAAATTTATAAATTTAGGGATGTTTTGTGCATATAGAATCTGTCACCTGTATGTATCTTGTTTTGAAGAAAGTGTTTTTGTTGTGGATGTGTCATGCTGTATATATTTGTTCATATTTTTGTGAATTGAATACTATGTACCATTGTATTATAGTAACTTTTATAAAGCAAACCATAAATATACTGACTTTTCTTACAGAAAAATTATGTTGTGCTTAATGTGTAGCCAGGGCAGCTTTTTACTCTCAGACCGGTGCTGGGAACCATGGAAGCTCGAGGAACCAGATCCAGAAAAAGAGCGGTCCAAAGAACTGATTTTCAGCCAAGTTTACTGGAAGTATTTATTCTGGTGAGCAGGAAATGACTTTTTAAGCAATGTTCTATTGCATGAAAGAAACATGTGACTGATTTAAAGTTTATAAGAAAAAAATTTTCTTGGTCTTAAAAATCCTTACGACCATTAAGAGCTGAAGCACAGCCAGGTGCTGCCCGCCCTGCCGTCGTGCCCGCTGTCCCTAACCCGTCCGACGTCGGGGGTGCTGCCTGGGCAGCTGAGGCTGCTCCTGGGCAGCTGAGCTGCTCCTGCAGCCTCTGCCCTGGATTTTTCTGAGTTCACTTTATTTTAAACTTTACGGAGGGAAAAGCCCTTATCTTACGAAGTGAGATGTTAATGTTGCTGGTTCGGGTGATGCTTTAAGGCTGTGCGGGCCTGAAGCCCTTTGGTTTCTCTCTTTTAAATCGGTTTATTCAGATGGGAAATCAGCTCTGTTACCTGTGGTTTACAGGAGTGGGGAGCTGGGGGAGCCGCTGAGGTTTGATGTGGATGAAAGCACAGCCTGGAGCCGGCCAAGTGCCCCCGCCCTGCCTTGCTGGTGGCTGCTGTGAATGTGGTGGCGATCAAAGTGGCTTCTCTGAGCTTTAGAAAAAGAGATACCCGGGGCAGAGACGAGCAGAGCGGCTGATGGAGGAGGAAATGGGAGAGACAGGAGAGTGCCTGGGCTGTAGGTGACTTCCCAGCTCAGTTCTCGGTTTCTATAGCTGACGATGGCGGCTGAAGAGACGGGGATGCAGGATGGCCAAACCTCGCAGGGCTGGCGCGGGGCAGAAGGCAGCAGGGCTCAGCATGGAGGGTGGCTGGATGGCGCAGGGGCTTGGGCTGGCAGAAGGGCTCGTGTCTGAGGAGCCCATCCTGAGCAGAGGGCTTGGCAGGGGCTTTGGCTGCTTGGGTTTGAGAGCTTCGATACTGGGAAGCTTGGGGAGCAGCAGTGGTTGCATCGGGGCTTTGGAGGGCAGATACGCAACAGTGGGGACACCTGCGGGCACCAGAGACCCTGAGATGTTCTTCAGCAGTCCTGTACTGAGGTCTGCAGGCTCCTCTGGGAGCATTTGACCTGCAGCCGCAGCGAACATGGGGTGGAGGAGCTCCAGCCCCAACACATTAACTTACCAGGCACTCAAGCTGTGACAGAGAAGGGTTTTATTGTGTCGGTGGGAAAAGTCCCCTTGCAAACAACAGTGACAACACCAGAGCAGTGCCCAGAGGGGACTTTGCACGTGCAGCCGGGATCTGAGCCAAGGAATCGCTGCCAATGCCAGCGATGACTTCTTGAAACACAGGAGAAACCCCAACCCGTCATTAATTCAGGAATTCACAGGCATTAGAGCAAGGCTGCGTTGCCTTGGGAAGGCTGAAATATGTAAATTCGATGAAGTCTCATTCCAGAATGTTGTAGCTACCCTAAAACAATGTGTTTCATCTCAGCAAATTCAAGTTCAAGATTGAGTCTAAAAGCAATTAAAATAACGTCTTACAAAATGAGATGCGCAGAGAGGCAAACACCTCCGTGCTTTCCTCTCCCAGCTTCCCACGTGGCTAAAATTTAACAGAAAACTTTGGATAGACTAAATTTAAGTGCTCCTGGTTGTTTCTTCTGTCTTCATCCATAGCTGCGTGACTTTGGCACGTGCATTAAATCTGCCCTTTGTTAAGAATTCAGTGGTTTGGATCAGATTAAACTGCTTTTCAAGAGCATGTTTGCTATTTCCTGTGCTCCCTCTCCCAAGAAGTAAGTCACCGGAGGGCAGTGCCGGGACTGGGTTGGGATAGGTGTCGAGTCCTTTTACATCTCCAACTTGGCAGCGACTTCCCTGGGTTTATGACACTTAGGTCTGGGCTATTTACCAAAATGTCGGCAGTTTCCCGGTTCGTTTGAGAATCAGCTCGTTAGGGGCAAGGGCGGCATTTCTGCCGTTCCCTAGATGTGCTTGGTCTCCCCGTTGGGCTCCAGGACAGTCAGGTTTCCTCTTGCATCTTGATCCATTTCTATTGCTTCAAATAGAGACTTGAAGTTCCCGGCACCGAAGCCCTGCGGAGACAACAACGTTACAGACCGCGACGACGGGCAGCGCATTCGTTAGCTCAAAAGCGGCTGGGAAAGAGCAGCAGCTGGCTGGGTGGCAGTACTTGATGGCCCTGAGGTCTCAAAGCTAAGATGGTTGTGAAATCCTCAAACCAACCTGGTGGTTATGCCGCTGGATAACCTCCAGAAAGACCGTGGGTCTGTCTTGAACTGGTTTGGTGAAGATCTGGAGCAAGTAGCCTTTCTCATCAAAATCCACCAGGATCTTCAGTTCCTGGAGAAAAGAAACAGGGCGACAGCTCAAAGACCCACAGAAGAGCAAGAGGATCCCTCCTGCATCACCCTCATCCCTGCAAAACACTTCGGGGAGCCAGTCTAGCCCTGGCAAACCTTTTCCCTCTCAGGCCGGTCTGACTCACTGCCAGCTTGTCGATGTTCTCCTTCACTTTGATTTTGGCAGTTTTGAGCCTCTCCCGCAGCATCTGGTAGTAGCTGGACGGCACGTCCATGAACTGCATGCCACGCTGCTTCAGGTTGGTGATCTGCAAGGCAGGGGAGACCGTGGTGCAGGTCAGGCTTGGGGCTCGTTTGTGGAGTGGTTTGTGCCAGGAGGGAGGCAGAGGGATGCCTTCCCGTGACATTGGCCAACCTTGTGCATGGGGACCTGTCCCACCCTCTCGCTTTGGGCACCAGGAATGGGATGGCCCAAGATGCCCTCTCCAGGCAATGCAGAGAGTTGGCCGTGGTGCAAGGATGCTTCATCCCACCCTGAACCCCCAACGCCTCTGGAGGCCCTTTGGTCTGGAGAGGAGTCCAAAACCAAGTGCTCAGCAGCAGCTGGGCTCAATCCAGACTGGCATCTGCCCCTGGCAGAGGTGGGTGATGTGCTACGGTGGCTCAGCCCAGCAGCCCAGGCTGCCCGAACTCCTCACCCGCCGCCTCCCAAGGATGGCACATGACACCGGGGTCCCTGCAGACCCCGACTGCTTGAAGCTGGAGGGACAGGCATCTACCAGCAGCCTGCAGGTACAGGCAGGTCCCTTTCAAGCAACTCACTGGACAGTTAATCCTGGTTGTAAGACAACCACGGCACAAAGCCCGCTCAGCCTGACCGTGTCCTTGTACCCTGACAGGGTCATAGTCCACCACTGCCCTGTGACGAGGACCGTGCCCGGTGGGATGGGGCAGAGGCGGGGCAGGACGGGCTGGGGCAGGGAGCTGCCCAGGGCTGCACTCACCGCCGAGATGATGTCAGAGGTGTTCAGTGCGATGTGCTGGACTCCGGCCCCTCCGTAGTAGTCAATGTATTCCTACAGAGGAAAAAATGTCACCGTGTCAGCGACAGCATAGCTATAGCGTGCAAAGGGCTGCGCTTGGGCTTAAAAGGAATATCAGCTCAGGGACACCACACAACGAAAAAAAAGACACCATGGGTGAGATGAGACGTAAACCGGCTCTGTCCCGGTGGCTCCCCCAGGGTTTCACAGCCCTTGGCAGACCTGAGCAGAGCCAGGGCTGCTCTCCAGCAGCCACCTTAGCACAGCACATCTGCGCTGGCTCTGAATTACTGAGCCCTCCGTCCCTTTTCCTTCACCAAAGCCCCAGTTGTGGTGGCGACAGCCTGAAGGATTAACCACCCGTGCGTGCTCACCTGAATCTGGGATTTCTTCTTGCCGAACGCCGGCTCGTTGATGGGCATCTTAATGGTCTCTTCGTAGTTGGTGACCACGATGGAGCGCAAGGCACTGAACTCAGTGTGCAGCTGCTTGTCATCCACCGACCAGAAGCGGTGGAAAAGCAGGTTCTTCTGGTACCTGCCCAGGCCACAAAGGGCACCATCAAGTCCCTCGCTCCATCCCCACACTAACGAAGCTCTGCTCTGGCTTAACTGGCCTCAGCCACTGACATTGGAGAAGAGACTAACAGAGCAGTGCTGCTGCTCCATCCCGCCTCCCACCAGTCCTCCCCAGTCCTCCCCAGTCTTACCAGTCCGACACTGGGACCATCTGGAGGTCGGGCTGGTTCCCCACGACGTGGTCGACAAAGTTGAGCTTGGCACTCGGTCTGCGGGGGGAAGCGGGCGTGGCTCTCAGCCGGGCTTGGGGACACCCCACAGCACAGGGGCTCCGCACCAGGGTGGTGGGGACCTGTCCAGCTCTTGGGTGGGACATCCCACCAGTGCACGGTGGCAAAGAGCCAGGCAGGACCCTCTGCAAAGTACTCACAGCTTCGGCAGCAGTGGGTCCTTGAAGAGGGGTGGGTGGTACCCGGGTAGGAAGAGGCCCTTGTAGTTGAGCTTTTCTACCAAGGTGTGGGTGGTGTCACCGTACTGCGGGAGTGGGGAAAGCGGTTGTGTGGTGGCCACGTTTTTTCAGGGACCTCCCGGGTCCAGCCTGCTCCCATGAGCCCTACTCTGGCGCAGGGGCTCAGCCTCCACAGCTACCCCGCAACTTACCGTCTGGATCACCGCAAACTTCACCTTCCCAAATTTGTCCTCCTCCATCCAGGGCTCCTTCACCACCACAGCTCCACGCTCCTTGGCTTTCTAGGCAGAAGGAGAGAGATCCCCTCTTGCTGCAGCTTTCCCGGGCTGGGGGGAGGTGTCCCCAGGCCCCTTCCCACCTCCCCTTGTCATTTTGGGGTACCATGCAGGAGGGAGCAGAGGGCTGCTTACCTGCACAATGAAGTTGCAGTCCTCGACTTCGAAGGCAATGTCCTTCACCCCATCACCGTGCTTCACCAGGTGCTCCCCCATCTCTGTCCAGAGCAAGAGCAGCCGTGGGCATGAGCAGAGGTGCTTTGCTCCGCCGTGGCCCTTTCCCACTCCATCTCGCCCCACGGACCCCCATGGTACCTACCCTCATTCCCTGGGTTGAGAGCAGATGAGAGAACAAACACGATCTGGCGAGGAAGAGGAGGGCAGGTGAGGGATGGAGACGTGGCGGTGCCCCCAGGCTGGGGCAGATGCACTGCAGGCATGGGGTTTAATGGTGCCAACGAGTTTCGGCAGCACCCACACGCCCGACACCAGCTTGTCTCCCTGCAACCTCCACCCTGGCAGCAGCACCTCCGCAAGGTGCATCAGCCCCCTTACCTTATCCTGCTTGATGACGTGTGAGACCACTTCCCTGCTGCCAGTCTCCAGCCCCCGGTACGCCAGCTCCTCGAAGCCCATCTTGTTGCAGTAGTAGGATGCAGCCTGTGGGCATGCGAGAGCCGCCCTGGGTGAAGCTGCGGTGCCAGTGGCCCCTGGTTCCTGCGGGGCTCTCTGCGGCCAGGGCAGCACCAGCAGCCCATAGGGAACGGCCACTGTGGTGCGCGCAAGTCATGCACGTGCATGTGCGTGCGTGCAGGGAGCAGCCGAGCTTTTCTGCTTCCCTCAACAGCCCAGGAGCAGCAAGCAGAGGCAAGAAAGGGCCCACACCAGGGAAAAACCCCAAACTTGGGGGGAAGCGCTGCCTCCAGAGCCCTCCCGTGCCTGCTGCCGGCCGGGGGCAGGCAGGGCACAGCAGGCACAGGGCTGGTGCATAGCTGTCGACAGGCAGAGAGCCGCTGCCGAGGGGGAGACATTTCTGCCCATCTCCTGTTTGTCTGCGAGGCTGGAGGTAAAGCTGCTCAGGTTTGAAGCAGAGGGATTTTTAACTCGCCAGCAGCCTTTTGGCAGAGAGCGATGGAGATCAGCCACCACGACACCTTATCCCTGCAGGCTGGTGACCACGGCTCGAGCCGTGCTGCATGTGCCAGTTTGCATTTTCCAGGCCCTGTCCCATGCACGCCCCTAGGCAGCCACCCCTCGCCTTGTGCAAGGGTCCCCAAGGCCATCGGCCAAGCCCGTGCTGGTGAGCACAGGTGCTGAGCCAGAGACGGGCTTTGGGACACCGGCGTGGCCCCGACCCGGTGGGCTGCCGGGATGAACCGCCCCCCTGGTAGCCAATAACTGGAGCGTCCGCCCCGCCATTACACGTGCCCAGCCGGCCGCAGCCTCTCACCTGCTTGGCATTGCCAACCCAGAAAGTGATGGAGTGGAAATGGATGAAGCGGCCTCGCAGGGGCTAAAGGGAAGGGGAAAACAGGGCTGAGAGCTGTTGCTGCAGCCTTTCCTGCAGCGCTGCTCATCTCCAGAGCAGGGAGAAGCAGCAGCCATGACCCTGCAAATGTGTCTCCTGCAAATGCATCCAAATTAACTGGGTGAAACCCCGGCTGCTGCCCCAAACCAGCAATTTTCCAAGGCACTTTACAGTCAGGTCCTGCAGGATCCTGCTCTGCGGGGTGGAAGGTGCAAAGCCCCAGCTCGCCTGAGGCTGGGTCAGTCCCAGTGCTCCCCGCCAGCAGCCCCCTCATCAGGCTGCCCGCTCCCAAACCTTGCTGCGTTAAAGATTAATTCTCCCGTGAAATGCTCTTACACAACCGCCAGTGCTGGGACAAACACCCCGTTTGCTCTGCTCCCCACCGCTGTCCAACCCGCGGCGTTGCACACCCGGCCTCACCAGCGGTTGGGAAAGCACTTTACAGGGGAAAAAGGTGGCAAACGAGTGCAGCATTTGGAAATAAATGTTGCAACAGATGAGGGCTCTGCTTAGGCATCGGGGCGGGCTAGGAAATACCCATCGTCTCCCATTTGTCGCTCTCCTCCCAAACCAGAAAGAAAAAGGAAACGAAAACTTTTCCATTATTGATGTTGATTTACAACGAGGAACCACGTCCTGTGTGGCCCAGCCAGAGAGTGGTTTTACTTCTGATTTCACCAGGTAATCAAGGAGTAAGGAACGAGTATTATTTGCATTAATGCAGCTGATGCTTCACACCAGGCAGAGGGGCAGGACCGCGGACACGAAACGGCTCTTACCTTTTCTCCCTTGTCTGTGTAAGTCGTCTAAAAGAGAGAATCAGAAAAGAGAGATGTTAGCAGTTTGGGAAGGTACCTCAGCCCCCAGAGAGCTCGAATCCAAAGGTCGGCGCATGAGAAACAGCTCTTCTACACGACTTCCAGCACAGTCACTGAGAAGTCCGAATTCAAGCAGCAATCGAACCCGGGAAAGCTCCCGAGACGTCCTGCGCGGTCAAGGCCCAGCCGTTTAACTCCCGTCTGCTGCCCCNCACGACTTCCAGCACAGTCACCGAGAAGTCCGAATTCAAGCAGCGATCGAACCCGGGAAAGCTCCCGAGACGTCCTGCGCGGTCAAGGCCCAGCCGTTTAACTCCCGTCTGCTGCCCCTCACCATGTTTGCGATCTGGCGACGCGACAGCGGCAAAGCGAGCGGGAGTCCGCGAGGGCGTTTAATACAGCGGCGGGACGGGGGAAGCTCCTCCTCGGCTCCACCTTCTCCCACCCCCAACCCGAAGCATTTGTGACCCAGAGACGCGTTTGGTTGTTTGGTTCGCACCGGGAACGGCCGGCGCCGTCCCGCGGGTAGCCTTGCGGGGCCGTGTCACGGTGTCCTTCGCGGTGCTGTAGGGTTAAACGCGGAGGGTGTCGAGCGTGCAAGCACGCGGGCGTGCGAGGCTCTGTGGCGCTGGGGCCCGCCAACCCTACAGCTCGGCCTCCCCGGCGCCGTGCGAGCCAGGGCCGCGATGCGGTGATGCAACCGCCGCAGCGCGTTCCCCGCAGCGCTCCCGCCCGTCCCTGGGGACACCGACCCCTTCGCGGGGCCGCGTCCCGTCCCGGCCAACGCCGAGCTTTGGTTTTTTTTGGTTTGGCTGCGTGCAGAGTCCGGCCGCGCACGCGGTGCCTGGGCCTGGGGCCACTGAAGGATTAACCACCCGTGCGTGCTCACCTGAATCTGGGATTTCTTCTTGCCGAACGCCGGCTCGTTGATGGGCATCTTAATGGTCTCTTCGTAGTTGGTGACCACGATGGAGCGCAAGGCACTGAACTCAGTGTGCAGCTGCTTGTCATCCACCGACCAGAAGCGGTGGAAAAGCAGGTTCTTCTGGTACCTGCCCAGGCCACAAAGCGCACCATCAAGTCCCTCGCTCCATCCCCGCACTAACGAAGCTCTGCTCTGGCTTAACTGGCCTCAGCCACTGACATTGGAGAAGAGACTAACAGAGCAGTGCTGCTGCTCCATCCCGCCTCCCACCAGTCCTCCCCAGTCCTCCCCAGTCTTACCAGTCCGACACTGGGACCATCTGGAGGTCGGGCTGGTTCCCCACGACGTGGTCGACAAAGTTGAGCTTGGCACTCGGTCTGCGGGGGGAAGCGGGCGTGGCTCTCAGCCGGGCTTGGGGACACCCCACAGCACAGGGGCTCCGCACCAGGGTGGTGGGGACCTGTCCAGCTCTTGGGTGGGACATCCCACCAGTGCACGGTGGCAAAGAGCCAGGCAGGACCCTCTGCAAAGTACTCACAGCTTCGGCAGCAGTGGGTCCTTGAAGAGGGGTGGGTGGTACCCGGGTAGGAAGAGGCCCTTGTAGTTGAGCTTTTCTACCAAGGTGTGGGTGGTGTCACCGTACTGCGGGAGTGGGGAAAGCGGTTGTGTGGTGGCCACGTTTTTTCAGGGACCTCCCGGGTCCAGCCTGCTCCCATGAGCCCTACTCTGGCGCAGGGGCTCAGCCTCCACAGCTACCCCGCAACTTACCGTCTGGATCACCGCAAACTTCACCTTCCCAAATTTGTCCTCCTCCATCCAGGGCTCCTTCACCACCACAGCTCCACGCTCCTTGGCTTTCTAGGCAGAAGGAGAGAGATCCCCTCTTGCTGCAGCTTTCCCGGGCTGGGGGGAGGTGTCCCCAGGCCCCTTCCCACCTCCCCTTGCCATTTTGGGGTACCATGCAGGAGGGAGCAGAGGGCTGCTTACCTGCACAATGAAGTTGCAGTCCTCGACTTCGAAGGCAATGTCCTTCACCCCATCACCGTGCTTCACCAGGTGCTCCCCCATCTCTGTCCAGAGCAAGAGCAGCCGTGGGCATGAGCAGAGGTGCTTTGCTCCGCCGTGGCCCTTTCCCACTCCATCTCGCCCCACGGACCCCCATGGTACCTACCCTCATTCCCTGGGTTGAGAGCAGATGAGAGAACAAACACGATCTGGCGAGGAAGAGGAGGGCAGGTGAGGGATGGAGANCCGTGCCCTGCCTTTGAGGGCGGCTCCTGCTTTGGGTACAGAACAGCACGTGGTGCGATGGAGAAAGACGGCTTCATCTGCTTGGTGATTTCTAGGTGATCGTGGCCCTCCGAGCCCCGCTTCCCTGTGTGTTTACCAAAATTTCTAGGTTGGTTTTCTCTGGGTGTAACTCCTACTGGTAACCGTGGGCAGGGCCGGTACCAGGACCCAGCAGACAGCCTGGCAGAAGCTTTAAATCCAAGATATCCAGAATATAATTTCCTGTGCAGTCGCAGAGGAGAGCGCGTGCTGAGCCTTAGGTGTAACTCGCTCCTGCTACCTGTGCGCTAATGGTGTCACCCGCAGGTTTGCAGAACGATCACAAGGCCCTGATGAAGCAGGTGGAGGAAGCTCTTCACCAGCTGCACGCCCGGGAGAAGGAGAAGCACGCCAAGGATGAGGCGGAAGCGTTGGCGGAGGCAATGAGCCAGAACCAGAGCTTGCCACAGGCCTTTGCCAAAGTGAACGCGGTGACACCAGGATCTCCTGCAAGTATCTCGGTAAGTTGGTGGGGCCTGACAGCCCGTGAGGAAGGCTTCCTCTGGACCCAGAGAGAAAACGCAGCAGATGGCTTTCTCTCTCTCTTGTTAATAAATGGGAATAAGTTGGGAGTTTGATTAGGGTTCTCCCCCTTTATTTTTTTTTTGTCACCCTGGGATGCCCTGTGAATAGACTAGTCAGTGTACGGGAATGAGATGAGTGCTCTCTTCTCAGCTGTGTCGTTGCACCACACAGCTCCTGCAAGGCCTCGCCGACCATTCTGGCCTCAGTATTTCTCTTCCCATAAAGTGGGATGGAGGAACGAGTACCTGTTTCTTTCCAAAGACACGGAGAGGGTGTGAAGTAGTTTGGTTGCCTGAGTGGCAAGACGAGTGGTGTCACAGCACGCCTCTGCGCGTGCGGCTGGGTGAAGGGTGGTGCTCCTGTGCTGTTACGTGTCTTTGGAGAAGGCAGATGCTCATCTCTATTCTGTCTCTGTCCAGGGACTTCAGGTCGATGACGAGATTGTGGAATTTGGTTCTGTCAACATAAACAACTTCCAAAACCTGCAGAACATCGCTGCAGTGGTGCAGCACAGCGAAGGGGTGAGCTCATTCCTGCTGTAACTGCATTCTCTTGCCTGTCTCTGTTAGCCACAGCTTTTTCTATGGAACTTAGATCTCTGGGATCATCATTTCCATGTCAGGTTCAGTCTGTGCTGTTGTAGCCTTGTCTTCTCACGGCATTGAACCAATTCCTGCTGATTGAAGCGAGCTCAGAGGTGTGTGCTCTAGCGTCATACTGTCTGTTCTCCCCTGGGGACTCCCTGCAGCAGCACGCTGTGTTGCTGTGCCACCCTCGTGGCCTGGCCAAAGAAGCTGCCACAGCCATCCAGCGCCCTACAGCAGAAGGGAGAGATTGCCTGGAGATGTCTCCACACCAAACGCTCCCTCCGTTCGGATCCAGCCACAGGGATGGGAATAGGAGCCGCTGAAGAAGAGCTCCGCTGCGCCTAATGTTCTGGTTTTTCAGCAAAAGAACAAAGAACAGGGCTGACTTGGTGATGGAAAGTTGCCTTTTTTTATTCTTTTCTTTTCTCCCTCTCAGAGACCCCTAAGTGTGACTGTGATCCGCAGCGGCAAAAAAGTGCACGTGGGGCTGACTCCAAAGCACTGGGCCGGGAAGGGCCTCCTGGGGTAAGCTACTATCGCACTTAGCGGAACGGATGAGGCTTTCGCCCACCTCAGAGCGTGTTNGAGTGTGACTGTGATCCGCAACGGCAAAAAAGTGCATGTGGGGCTGACTCCAAAGCACTGGGCCGGGAAGGGCCTCCTGGGGTAAGCTACTATCGCACTTAGCGGAACGGATGAGGCTTTCGCCCACCTCAGAGCGTGTTTCCTGCAGCCGGGCCAGCTCCGTGCTTTGCTCTCAGTGTGTGTTGCTGCCTGCTCTGAGGGACTTCGCTGGCGGGTACCAGCTGAGGGCTGGAGGCTGGCGGTTTTGCACAGGGGTACGAGGAGGCGAGTTGTATCAAAAGCGAGGACGGGGGGAAGATCTCAGTGGCTAGTTTGTCCGGTAGACGAAAGCAATGGAGGAGGGTTGTGGTGGGTCTGATTCATGCCATGTTAGATCTTCTGTACTTGTTTGAGAACTGAGACTTTAATATTTCCTCTACCCTCTTCTTTTTCAGCTGCAATATCATTCCCTTGCAAAGATGACCATTGCCTGGAAAAAAATAAAGCTGAAGCTTGTGCCTGCTTTCTGGACTCTGACCTGGTTTGAAAACTTCCCTACACGTTTTTGCTGAAACCCATTTCAGGGGCTGTGACCTCTACGTGCCAGACTCCCCGAGTCTGAAGAGGTTCTGATAGAGTAAGGTCTGATTGCGATTTGGGATTGCGCTGGTTCATTAGGAGCAGCTTGCAGAGTTGCAAGACGTGGCTTCTCATCCCTTACGCCTTGGATCAGTTTGGAACGAGGCTATAGAGAGACCCAAACTGCACTTGGTACAGACTCTAAAGAGTTCTTATTTGGTGGTAACAGAGCATTCTGTTTCCCCCCTGCCTAAAATGCCTCACTGAACATTTTGTAATACACACTAAGAAGTCCCAGAGCACTTTCGGGTGTCTATAGTAGTAGATCACACTCAAGAAATACACAAGTTTGAAACTTCATCTTCCCTGCGTTGCCACGAGTTTTGAAATCACTGGACGTGATGGAAGAATTTTTGGAATACTTAAAATAATTGAGTGAATGAGATAAGGAATAAGGGTTATAATTCTACTTTGCTTTACTTGTAGTATTTTGTATGGTCGTGGTAAAAGCGCTCCTAACTTGACAACTTTTTTTATTTTAGTTTTGTTTATTTGCAGTAGTTGGGTTTGGGGGTGTATGGACTCTGCAAGGGCAAGTTCAGGGATGACTGGTTTGTTGTGAGCTTGTTTCCAGTTGAACTTCAAAATACTCTCCCAAAACAATAAAACTGAGTAACCCCTCTTTCCGTTCTTGTAGAAGTTATTATTTGGGGCAGTAATTGTAGGCCAAGCTGGCTGGGTTAAACGCAGCTCTGCAGAGAATCAAAATCATGACCCCCTGGCCTTCCAGAGCTGCAGCCCAGGGGAGGTGCGAACCTTTCCTTAGCGCTTCGTGAGCAGGTTGGAACGTAAGTTACCCGTCGCACCCAATGAGCAGTTTTGTTAGAGTTGTTATTAACCAGACCGCAAAAGCAGACTGAACCCCAGAGTTTGGAATCGCGCTCCCAGGGCTCTGTGTTAAATGGAGTGGGTTTACCCTTGTGATATTTCACATTTGTGTTTCAGTGTACAGTCCAACAGAGCCGATTCTCACTGAAGCGGTAAAGCTTCAGAGGAAAGCTCGTTGCTCAGTGATTCCTGCAGGTTTCACTGTGCTGCGGCGGAAGGGTTGCCGCAGCAGCCCGCGGCAGTGTTCCCTGGATGAGATTGTGTCTAGGCAATCCCCATCGAACGCGGTCTCACCCCCGTCTGCCTTAGCTATTCCTGTTTTGTTCTTTCAAGTAATTTTAAAAGGGCTGAAACGTGGCACTGTGTCGCTCCATCTTTTTTCTTGAAGAATAACTGAGAATAGGAGGTGTTTGGGACCGTCTGTCGCACGTGCGTCCTGCCTCACTTTCCCAGAGTGGTTCTGGTAGGCTAAGCCTGCGCTGCTGGCCTTCACTGGGCGCCATGACCCACAAAGGCCGCTGCGTCTCCTAAATCCCTTGTGAAATCCCAGTGGAAAGCAGTGTGATGTCCCCAGCCGTAGTTACAAGGTAAGTACCCCCATGGAGTTGTTCTGTAGGATGGCCGAGCCTCTGCGGGGGACAACAGCGCCAANAGGCTAAGCCTGCGCTGCTGGCCTTCACTGGGCGCCATGACCCACAAAGGCCGCTGCGTCTCCTAAATCCCTTGTGAAATCCCAGTGGAAAGCAGTGTGATGTCCCCAGCCGTAGTTACAAGGTAAGTACCCCCATGGAGTTGTTCTGTAGGATGGCCGAGCCTCTGCGGGGGACAACAGCGCCAAAAGACTCGCATAAACCAGGAATTCTGAAATGCACGTTGTATCACGTTTGGGAGCCTTGTTTTTTGCAAAAGGGGTTTTCGTATTTGCAGGTTCCAAACGTGTGGCTGTCTGCAAGGTGCCTCTGTCTTCCGTCCCTATAAAATGGCGTGTAGGTGTAAGCGTGAGGTTGAATTTGGTGTCGATTGGCAGCTGAACTGTCAAGGGGCCAGCGTTGGCCGTGTGTACTTGGGATTTCTGTGTAGGTCACCCACCTGAGCTGCAGATGAATCTAGGTCTAGGTACCAGGGAGAAGAAAGACTTACGGGATGCATCCTTCCAGGCCTTTGCATTCGTATCTCCTGGGATGAAATGATCTAGAAAATCCCAGTTTTCTGTACTGCTCTTGAAATGAGGTTAGGGCGTCAGTGCAGCCCCGCCAGCCAGGTAATTCCTGCTCTCGGGGACCTCGTTTCCCTTTCAGCATGGAGGACGTCTGCACGCTTCCGATGGCTCTTAGCTCTGCAAGGCTTTTGTAGAAGTGCATCCCCGGCCCCTCCGGTTGTGTGTCCTGGTGACAATGGGTTGAACAATCCCAGAGTGTAATAAATATAGATTGTGTTGCAAAACCTGCCATGGCTAGGGTAAGGTTTGAGCTTCTTCCTTAGACCACACTCAAACGCCTGCTGTAGGAGCAGAGCAGAAGAGGAGCTGCTCTCAGCCTGCTACGCCTCCGGGAATAAACGTGAGGATCTCTGTGCTGGCGAGCAGAGATGAGTCCCTGAGTCCTATACGGTCAGGGAAGGCGGACTGGATGCTGCCGGGTGGGAAGAAAAGCGCCGCGTCTCGACAAGCTTGATGTGCAGGTGCCGATGCGCTGAGCGAGGCTGCCTGCTCACACCTAGCAGAGCTTGCGCTTAAGGATCAAATCCTTGCTCCTGAAGCCACAAGACTCCCCCCCGTTTTGAACAGCGGGTTGTGCCACAGAGGAGGAGTTGAGAGCGGCGG